>JAPDSC010093953.1:0-19362 GCA_026290005.1 Latrodectus geometricus | reverse complement strand
GAAGAAGAGATTGATGTGGCTTTAAATGCATTTTTTTCATCTATTCCAAGAAATGAATGGCTTGAGGCATTTAATCAGTGGAAAATTCGTCTACAAAAGTGCATTGATGCTGGAGGAGACTTCTTTGAACACACTTAAAATTTTGTAAGCATAACTTTAAAAACCTAGTTGTATCTCAAAAATTTCAGAGTGACCCTCGTATGTATATATATATATATATATATATATATATATATATATATATATATATATATATATATATAAAGTTTAATATCAGTTGAAAAGTTGGAATATATATTCTGATATTTAAATTAATTAATAATAAATATTCTGAATATTTAAATTAATTATTTACATCTATGAACTAAATACAATGGTAGTTCAAAGCAGAGTTTATAATATTCAGATAGTTTTGCTAAAACATTTTTCACACATAATTATTTTCATTTTCATGTTTTAAGAATGGAAAATTTGTGAACATCGTTGTAGAGCACGAAAAAGCATCATCAATTTTATGATGCTTGACAGGAAAGCTCCTAAAATCTGGAATTCCTATTATGTCTTATTGCCCAATATTTTCTAAATTTACAACCTTAATTTTATACCAAACAACCCTTTCAATGAAAGTATTATACAATAATTTATTCAAAAATTGGACTATTTTGGAAACAGATAATGCAATTAGATTTGATTTTAAAAATTAATATTGAAAGTTATGCTTCAATATTGATTTTTTTAATTAATTTTATTTAACTTGTGCTTAAAATTTATTATAAATAACGTATAATATATTATATATTATAAGTTATTTTTAAAATATTAAGTTATATTAAAAATTTCATGTAATGAAAAGTACATGAATTATTTTCTTATCATGTATAGATTGTTTGGTACTATATAATTTTAACATATTTTTACACAATTATAGGATGCAGAAGTCTTATTTTAATAGCAAAAATGTTTAAAATGATGTTAAATAATCAAACATTAAAATTTGCTTTTATTCATAATTAATTCTCAGTAACAAATACAAAGTGAAATTATTTATTTCCATGATTAAAATTTTTTTCCCTTAAGTAAATTTCTGTTAATTTAAGACTTTTTTGGAACACCCAAAAGTCTTTTTTTAAAATAACGAACCATAACATAAAATAAAAAAGAAGTCTAAATAAAAGGCAGATTTGACGTATTTATTTCTGCTTAAATTTATAACAATATTACGCATGTATAATTTATAATCATGGATAATTAGTGTTATAAATAGTTACAGCAAGTTTAGTTTTATAAAAAAGTACTTAATGCTCTAAAAAATTAAATTTTTTAATAATTCGTAGTTTATAGACTATTATAGTAACAGAACATATGTTATAAAAATAAAGATGTAAATAGAAAACAGAGTAAGCATATTTTTTAAATAACTTCTTCTGAGGCTTCATATGATATGAATGAACTTTTACGGTTCAAAGTATTCATTATTTCATAATATAATCAATGCTGCATTCACTTTCAATTCTTTGTCTAAACAACTATGGAGGAAAATTCTTTGACTAATCAACTGATAGAACAGAATGCATAAAATCTTAAGAATTGAATGAAATTTAGGCATAAATTTTTCTGGAATGCATCTATTGATTTAGTGATATTATTTAAAAATACGTTTTTATTTTTTTTAAAAAAACTGTATTAAAACAATTTATCAAAAAGTAATTGTTTATATTTATTATCAAAAATTAATGAATAGTTTTAAAAATAGTTGGTGTAGGTGAAAAGATCCCTAGTGAAGAAAATGCCTCCAAATGAAGTGACTTATAGTAACTTATAGCTCTAAATACTCTGAATGATCTTGAAACCATCCTATGACTTCAATATCATTTAGAATATCATTAATCATTCAGAATAGATATTAAAATCCTAATCACACCTGAATTTTCACCATTCACCAGTTGGTAGCCAGATTTGAAAAGGAGTGTTTAGAAAATAAGAAGCGAATTCTTGAACAAAAGGCCTCAGATGTTACGGATGAAAAGAGCAACCATTTATGCATATTCTTTGAAAAATATACAAATTACTTTCACTCGACTAGCATTTCAACCGCTAAACAAATTAAAAACAGACTTTGCTCACAAATCTCACTGTTTTGTGAGCATAGTCTCACAAAAGCAGTGGAGTTGAGTTTATATAAAATGCAAATGTGCCAGCTACTAAAAGTTGGGGGATATTATGCAGAGAAGAGATTTTGGAAACCACATCATCGAATAACTTGCAAATGGTTCAGTTAGTTTATAAACCAAGGACTCCAAACAAAAATTGGTAATATTGAAAGTTGATGGCTTAGAAAAATTGCTCTAAGCTGAATATTGTTTCAATCATAGAACACATATTTGATTCTGCGTCAAGACCCATTCTCAGTTATGTGAAAGTAACAGAACTGTGCCATTGTGATAAGGGAAATTCTCATCTTAGTGTCATCTCACTTTTGAATCCACAAGAGGCCTCGATGTTCGATATTTATTGACGGTATAGTCACCGAAGTGAAATATCAAAAGTACACAGATCATGACAATAGCCTGCAGCTGGTCGCCTAAGTATGATATGCCGGTACTGGCTCATGGAAGATAGAACACCTGCTTATAGAACAGCTGAAGTTTTCATGTGGTTGGAACGTCATTCGGCAAGACTTTGATTGCATTGTATGTATATATATAGTCCACATTAAATCAATAGCAATAATAACAACATTTAGCTAACCAACCCAAAAGCAGCTGAAGAAAGACTTGCGAACATAAATAAATAATTTTGCAGGTTGTATCTTATTTTATGTATATATAATATATGCAGGAAACAAATTTAAGTCTACTGTAGTTATTCGAAATGAAGACACATTTGAAGTAATAAATCCCAATACACTCATATTGATTTGAATTTTTCAAAATGCATCTTATAAGATAAATAATGGCATATTCTGAAGAAAAAAGCAAGTTCAAAAAACTTTTACTTGAAAAGTCGTATTTATGTAAAATTTTTAAAACAGGAAATTTTAACTAAATTTATAAATGTTAACTTGAATTAGCTTATTCTGTGTTAGTAAATGCAAAAATTTATTTTATAAGATCAAAAATTAAATAAATTTAAAAATTTATTCAATTTTTATATATATTAAACAAATATTATAAAATATTTTAAATCCTGACATCATAAAGTTCTAATTTTATGAAATTTGTTAGAAAATAATTTATCTATTTTATTTAATTGCTGTTCGATTTTATCTTCTTGGATATAGGTTAATCAAATAAGAGCAAAATCCAAAATAAGCATATGTTTTTGATATTTAACGAAGTTGAGGTTTAAATTTTATATAAATAATGATCATGTTACGTAATAATGAAAATGCACCAACAAAAGGAAATGGCGAGAAAGTGAAGGAAATCGGAAAACACAAATTGACGAGACATGAAGGAAAGGGAAAGCAACAATCAATCAATCATCCTTATTTTGAAATGATTTGAAATTTAAATAAGGGCTAAAATTGAGAAAGAACTGCATGCACTAAGTAGGTTGTATAACACACATGGAACTGATATACGAAACAACATGACTACGCACATAGTTAATAGGAGTACGCATAGTGTCCTGAAGAATTTCTATTTCCTCTCAGCCATTTGCGACAGTTCATCTTCTGTGGCAGGGTTTGCAAGTGGCTTCGAATCATATCCTACATTTGTGTCGTAGGATGAGAAATTACGAAAGAATGAAAGCTCTTCAAGGAAGAATCTGAGCACTGTCCGGAGCAAGTTGGTTAGTGTAAGCTGTAAGTGGCCGGATGTTATCCTGTTGATAAAAGGCATATTTATCCATTGAAAGTTGAGGGGGTTGTACTGGTACATGATCTATTTTTTATTGGACTTCAATAGTACCTTGAATGAGGGAAAATAGGTTTGACTTGGAACTATGTGCAATTTCCTTTCAAACCATGATCATGAGTGGTCACGCGGTAGTATTCCACAATTACTGAAAGATTGTATCTAACTTCACATCGTTTCAACATTCGCGCGCTGCAACTATCATGTCAAAAAATATTAGCGGTTATCATCTGAGAAATGGAGCTTGTGTTGTTTCCTCTTCACATTTAAGTACTACTCTTTAGCAACCAATCAATGATAAAAAGTTATGATTGACATGAGAACATTCAGGTTATCATTAACAAGTCGCAGTGTAATGTGAGGTCATTACTGCTTGTCGGTTGTTGCATTGATTTATTCATCCCATAGCTGCATCGTCATCCCTCAATGCTGCGTATACTTATACCAATCATTTTCACCACCGACGTATTCTTAGTGCCCCGAGGACACGTCCAAGTGTTCATCAATTGAAATTTCCCACATGGACAATCTCCTCCTTTTAATCCGATCATCCATTTCTCTGGAACTGTCATTACTATCTCCCTTGCTGGCAGCCTGATATTCTCTGTTACTATATACTACCACTGAGATAAAAATTAATTTTTTTTTACAGTTTTTTCCTGGAACAATATCAACAAAGAAATTACACATTCTACTGTTTCCTTCCCTTTTATAATACCCATAACTATGCATTTATATTGTCTTTAGTATGCATTGTTAATAGTTGTCTCTTGATGACGTAAATTAAATTATACAAACTATTTTTAAATGTGGAAATTTTTTCCCCTTCTTTTTAGAGTTGTACTTTCAATATCTCATAATGTATATATATAATCATATGAACACTAATTTAAAGAGTATTAAACTAATCAATGCATACACACATTTTATAATATTTTATTTTTTCAAAATTACAATACATTTTTTGAATTTTTTATTTTCTGCTTCGTTTTTCAACGGCTTTTTTGATGCATTCCTGAAAGTAATATCAATCAATTACTAATTTTCAAATTATCTATTTAATTACATTGTAGCTAATATTATATTTAAAAATCTAAATAAGGACTTTAATTTGATGTTACTAATTTATTGATTAAAAATACTTTTTCTACTAAATCAAGCATTTATTTGTTTTTTTTATTATCAACACATTTATTATATTATTATATTAATACAAGCTACGTTTGTTTACGTAAATAAATATTTTTTATGAGGTACTTTAAAATTAAAGGAAAACATTTTATTACATAAGTTAAGAAGAATGAAATTTTTAGTGCAAAAATTTACATAATGGAAGGAAATTTACAAAAGCATTTTTATTTACGCCATTAACATAATAATCATATATAATTTAATTTAGCTGATTTTTCTTTCTGCATCATTTTGCAATAATTTTTTTAGTTATCCATGAATTTGATTTTTGAGGTAATGATATCTTAAATACGTTACATTGTATTTATTGGTCACTATAATAATGTTACATTTGGACAACAAATAAAATTTTCAGTGCTTATGTAAAGGTGTATGAGCTTGACTTATAAATAGATGCTAAGGTAATTTCTTTAATTACTCTATCTATATTATATATATAGAGTAATTAAATATATATATCATATTTAATTACTCTTATAAGGTATTTCTCAATTAATGGAGAAATTTCTTTTTAAAACATAATTTAAAAATGCATTTATTGCTTCATGAATATATACAATTATTTTAATTTTAATGCAAAAGTTTTAAAATTTATTTTAGCTTCACCATATATGGTGGTTATTATTTATGAATATTTATAATTTGAATCTGCTAGTATACCTCTCATACCTATAAAACCAAACACATTAAAGAATAGAAATGGAATTGCTATTCCTTTACATATTAAATAATTGTAAAGCAAATTTTATAAGTATTCATTTTACAGGAATATATTAATTATCAAAATTTCTTTTTTTAAAAATTTTTCCTGCATATTAAGACCAGTGAATGTATTAATAGTCTAAAAGTGTTAATGTCTCCTGTATTTTTGACAAAAGAATTAAATAAAATGCACCTAATGTAAATCATTTGCATAATTCATCATTTTGATACATTAAACTATTCAGGACTCATATTATAATAATTCTTGATTGAGAAAATGTTTCATAAATTTTCTATGACAATCATGCATTTACTTCTATTAATGGTAGTTTGAAACAAAGAAGACATAACTTCATGTTTTTAGGATATATTCTCTTAAAACAATTTTTAATTCAGTTATAATTTTATAATTTCAATATACTTACAGTAGAGGTTATTTGAATTTCTTTTATCTCTTCCTTCTGAAAAATATAAAGTATTATTTGATAATGAATCTAAAAATTCACACACTCAATTTCATACATACAGCCTATATAAAAAAAATTTAAATAGAAAAAATAGAATACAAAACTTACATTTTCGGCTGCCTTCACTTTTTCTTCTATACATGCTGTTATCTAAAATAATAATTTTAAAACTTGAGATTATAATCCTCATATCGAACATTATAATCTCAAAATATTCTAAAATAACTGCATGCTTATGTACATAGTTAAAATATTTTATAGATATCTTATTATATAGGAAAAATAATACTCGTAAATATAATTTAATATAATTTTACTCGTAAATATAATTTAATAATTATAATCCTTGAAACGTATTATATTAATTTATAATTTATACATTTTTGCATAATTGTAGTATCACAGTATGAAAAAGAAAAATCACAGTAGTTATGCAATATAAGTATTTATTCAAATGAAGAGGACTTAGTTTTAGATTTTATTACAATTACAATTTTACTTATTTTTTAAAATTATTGTGATTAATTAATGTGATATAATAGTTTTAAACGTATAATTAAGTTATCTTTATAAAAATTCCTTTAAAATTTGCATAATTAAGTTATCTTTATAAAAATTCCTTTAAAATTTTTCTGACAAAAAATTTCGCATTTTTGGTTTGCAGAAAAGTTTTGGAACAAATTTTGATTAGAGTGAGCATTATGATCACTAAGAGTAAGAAATTACAAAATCATTCATTCATCAAGTCATAAAAATTAAAAATTACCGAATTTCAATTTCATCTTTATTATATAATCATCATAAAAAACCTTAAAAAAATGTATATTTTTGCATTGTAATAAATTGTATAATTTAACTGAAAAATATTAAATAGATTTTATTCAAAGGAATTCTCGTTAAGATCCATTTAAAAAATCTGAGGTGCTGTACATTACAATTTGGATTTTTCCAGTTAAATTTGATACTATTGGATAAAATATTGAATAAGATCTTTTTAGCAAAGTTCAGATTCATTGTTTTATATTTATGCCATAAAATATTATTTAAATTTTTGTAAGCAATATAATTGTTGTTTATTTAATTATTAAATTCTGAAGCATTATTGTTATTCATTATGGAGAAAATCACTACCATGAGATTAATGCTTATTCTTGCCTACAATCATTGAGGTTATAGGAAATTTAAAAATTTATTGTATTAAATTATAAAAAATAAATAATCCAATTTTTAATTATGTGCTGTAACACTAAATAGTAAATAAATAAAAAAGATACAAAAAGAAAATTAAAAACGTATCACTTCAATAGCTGTGATTGTGTCACAATGTATAAAAAAGGAACTTTCTTGTATAATAAAAACTTTTCCATTAACAATAAAACATATTTTATATAAAGCGCTTCACTGTTCACAAATACAAGAACTTTTATACTAAAATATTAAAGAACCAAGTTTAATAGTTTTATCATTCTAACAAAAGACTGCTTACCTCAACGATTTTATCCATCTCAGTTTCGCAAAACCAAGCCATTTCATCCTCAGCTGGCGCCTCTCCACCATAGCATTCCCTTTCTGGGTCAACTTCCTGAAACATTATCCGTAAATATATATTATGTGCAATGAACAACTTTCTTATTTCAGAGATATAATAATTTAGAGTTCAGACACAATAAATACAAGAAACTCAATTGCTTTGTCAAAGAATAATTAGTTATTCTCACATTCCGTGTTTCAATCTGCATATTTTATGATATTTTCTTGAGTCCTGTTAAATGTACAACAAAAACATTTTAAAATTGACATCTATAAGCTCCTGTTTCTTTAAAATAAAATATTATTAAAACAATTTTTTTTAATTCCCCATGAAATGAGAATTAGTAATTAATTAGTTTTAAATCAGCTTACTGCGTATTGTTATCGTTAGAATCCTTCATCTTGTATCAGAGATAATTTTACACCCAAATTACATTGAAATTTAAGTGTATTTGCTTGTCTTCTTTAAGTATTAATTATCCGCACGTAATCAGCACCCGTCTTTAATGAATACGTAATTCTTAACTTATCTTCGATAAATCTTTTAGATTCTGAATTACTGGTGCGAAGTCGATTTTACTAGACTTACCATTCAACAATCGATGTCTTGTAACTTTCCACTATCACTGACTTGCTTTTAAATGCAGCATTTTTCCCAATACAGTTCTACTTATGCATGTCAATTTTAACATGTAATTATGCTTTAACTATCGGAAATAAATTCAAATTGCAACTTTCCAATGAATAATAAATATAAACTAAATGAGTTACAAAATTTTTCATTCCCTTTTTTCTATTTTCATATCAATGAAATAAATAGTTGTCTTTTTTTTTAGATTTTTTAGAATTTTACATCTGTATGCTTCAATATTAAAATTTTGCGTATTTTTAACCAGTCCATATCTAGGGATAAGAAAATGAACTTAATCAAAGATAAGGAATATTTTGCAGAAAAATAGCTCAAAAAAATTTCTTATTATTTTAAAATTGTATAAATTAATTTTATTAAACTTAGTACTAAAAAAATATTAAAAGTATTTATTGTTTAAAATATTTTCATATTGAATAATAGTTCAAATATATTAATTAAATATTATTATAAAAATAATAAATTCAGTCTGTCACTTTTTATATCACTATCAGGTAATTTATATTTCAACCTTAAAATGATTAATTTTCTGCTCTAATAAACATTTTCTAATAAATCTTAAAACATTTCTAAATTTATTGCTAATAGAGGAGTAAAATAATATATTGTTTTCTATCTGAAAAGTATATAAAATTAAATTCTAAATAAGCCAATTAATTCAAGCTTAGCTAAAAGCTTTAATGGATAAAAACCACTTTCATTATGTTTCTCAAATTCTAATAATATAAAATTGAAGTGACTAACCAATTGAAGTAAGACCAATAATCAAACTTACATTGATACGAACATGAAACCTCATTTTTAGCACAACATTTTTGTTGATGGCAAAACAAATATGTTTGAAACAATTGCTTTGCTTTAGGTGAAATTACTTTTAATATTCTATAATAATAAATAAATATTCTTTTAGAACTTTAAAATCAACTTAGTTGATAAAAATGTTTTTTTAAATACCCGAAACACCAATTTCAATAAATTCCTTTAATCCCCACAGGATTGCAGATAACTTAATAAATTCCATTTATAAACATTTGACCTAAATCTTGATAATTTTTATGTTGCTTTTCTAACCGTATAGAAAGCGAAATAATTACTTAATAAAATGTTAGTAAAAAAAACATATTTCATTTACTTACATTTTCAACTCTCTTTAGTTCTTCGGTGCATGTTACAATGTCACTTGTTAATTCCTTATAATCTTCTCCTACAAAAAAGTCACATTTTTAAAAATATTATTAATAAATTAATTCTTATATATATATATAAATTATATATATATATATATATATATAAACATATTACAGTATGTTAATTAAATCATTATTTATATTAAAATAAGATTAATAAGACATAATATACATGAAATAATGATGCACTAAAAGTAATTTAAGGGATAAATTAAATTTGTGTGATTTGTTTAAAGGTAGTCTTTTAAAATATTAGCTAATATCTAAATTCATTTTTATCTAATTATTTAAACTACTTTTGTAGAAAGCTAATGAATTCTACATAAACTGGGGCAATGATTAACAATTTTTCTTTTGATTTAAGCTCCGCTATTTCTCTGGAATATATATTAACGATAAAACAAGATAAAAAAATTGCATTCAAGTGAAAAATGATAAAAGCTGCAGTAACAAAAAATATGTTGAGTATTTGTAGATTCTTCTATATTGGTAAGACCGATTATTCATATAATTATTTTGATTATTATTATTACTTAAATAAAACTATCAACTTGTCATTTTTAATAAAAAATTTCAGTCAGTGCCAAAAGTATCTTCAAGCTCATTACGATTAATATTATTTTTCAATCTGAAGTGAATCTTTCAACACCATAAAACAAGGCCATTATTAGATAGTTATTAATTTTTTAATTATATTGGATAGTTAAAAGAATAATTATATATTCATTGGGACAGTGTCAGAATAAATACATTATTGTTCACTTAATTATCATTCTGAAAATATATATATATGATATATATTAATATATATATATATCACTATTAACTTAATATAATAAATATATTTTCACACATTAAACAAAATAAATTTAATTCGGAAATATAACTGAGAATTCTAGTATATATACAATTACTTATTGGTATTAATTTGAAATAGCACTCTTTAAAATACTAAGAAAATATGCAAAAAAAAACAGTTTAAGAATAATTATCTTAAAATATTTCTCTACTCTCAGTCAATATTATAAATTTTCATTTTCATTAAATTTTATATTTAGTTTAAACACTTACCACACATTATAGTTTTCAATACTTGAATTCCCTCTACCATGTCATGAGCTTCACAAACTGCAACTAATGCAATAGTGAATAATATGAATATTTTTCCTAACATGTTTATTGAAGTTCAAGAGCTACTCTTTGTCCATCCAGCTAAATTTCTCAACCTTTTAAAGGTATTCTGAGGAAAACTGAATAATGAAATACTGAAACAGTGATCACTCATTCGTGACCTCCATTTTTTAAATTCCTTTGATACAAATGTTTGTTAGTAAATATCAAATTGAACAAACGTAAGTGAATTTTCCGGGTGTTACATTCAATAAAACATTTCCCTATTATCCCTCACAATAATTCTTGACATTATGTGATTGTCAAATATTAAAGGAAGTTACGTGCGAAAAGCACATCAAAATCTTCTCTTCTTTTGGATAACAAAGAAACAAAGTTAAAAGACGATATTTGTGTCCTAGAGAAACCAAAAACTGTAACAAGTTGAGATGTTAAATATCAGAACTAATTTTTGTAAACATATTGTTTAAAATGAATGGAAAACAAATATAATGAAAATTTCCATTTTAATTCATAGGAATATTTATGTGTTATTCTCAAATACACACATTGAGAGCTATTATAATAAAACATCCGTAGATACGTTTTTCAAAAATCAATTAAAATAAAACATTATACAAGAAATTAAATTTTTAAAATAAAAAAATAACCTTAAATTTCAAGAAAAATTTACAAACCTTTATTTTTTAAATCGTTTTTTCACAAATACCCAGTATTTTTAACATGTTCTTCAAATTTTATGTATTTTTACAATTTTAGCACTCAAGATACCTTAAAAAAACATTAATTTTAAAATATTTATTGTATGTGTCTTTATGAAATGGGATAACGAGGAACTTTAACATTTAAAATTCTAAAGTACAAGATTGATAATGGAAAATTTACATGGTTTTAAAAAAATTGATTCTAATATTTTGAAGATATTTGACAGGCATAATTTTTAAAGCATGTTTTAATACAAAAATGAATATTACATCTATAAGAGTCCAATACAATAGTTTTTAAGTAAATGAAAGTGAGAACGTTATATACAATGATGTGAAAAACTTAAGCAAAAAATGCTTTTTTTACCACAACTCCGAAAGAAACTGAGAGACATGAAATTCATAAATGAAAGGGTTTTTTATACTTGATCGATGACGAAATCATTAATGACCAAAAATAAATGCAATGAATATAATATGGAATCTAACAGAAAAGACCTTATTGAACTCATTATATCGTTATATATGATTGTCTTTTCAAGAATAAGAACTACAAGTATATGTTCCTCAGTACAATAAATGCCCTTTCCTTACTGCTATGGTTTCTCCACATAGTTTCCTCATCCTCAGCTCCAGTTTGTCCAATAGTTCTTGAGGTAACAGTGTTCATTCTTCAATCAACATCTGCTAAAATTGTAAGCGTTCCTGGAGGAAGCAATTATGCATCAAAGTGCTTACCAAACATGTCCCATATATGTTCTATGAGATTCAGATCAGTGAAGTATCGTAGTCAATCCATTCGAGTGGTATCTTCCTTTTCCTATATCTGTTAAACAGCAGGATTCCAATATGACCAAGCAATGTCATCCATCCATTGACACCTTCAAGCAGATGCACGTGGAGAAAGATCATCTTTTTATAATAGTGATCTCAAGTTATAGAACCTCTGTTTAAAAAATAGAGCTTAGTCCTGTCATTAGCATAATGTTCCTCTAGATGGCAATACCAGGACTAATGGTCTCTATTCTTGATGTTACTGGAATGAAACAGTGTACTGGCCTTTCTCTTTAAGCCAGCTGTCGTTAAGAATCGCTTGTATCACTGATGTGACTCTCATCTGTAAAAAGACAACATGACTCAATTGATAATCTGTTTTTGTGCTTCTTGCATTTCTCAAAATGGTGGTGTCTTTGACCTACTTTCAAAGCAATGCAGTGTTCGGGACGACGTGTGAATAATCTTCTTTCTTAAAGCATCTCGAAAGGCAAAACTTATCAACCCAATGTTTTACACACTTCCTGAGCAATGTCGTTTGCTGATTGCTTTCAAGCTTCTTTTGCTTATATGACAATATATCAATCCTCCACTATAGATTTTTTCGAAGAGTGACCACTATTAACCTTTCTTACAGCCTATGGTTTGAAAGACTTTCCCAAGCTCCCAATTTGACACTTTTCTGATTCCAAACTTTAAACTGATCACTCTAGCCATTCTTCTAAGTGTTAAGTCGTCCAAATGGTTTCTTCTATCCATATTTCATAAAAGAATTCACCTTCACTGACAGAAATTACTTCAACTACTTCGCTGTACTTTTTTTATTATAGTCATAAGCAGCATTCTCTAACACAGTGTTTCTCAACCTTTTAATATTCGCGGCCCAATTTTCAATCATAATTTTCATCACGCCCCCCCTCCCCACCGCATACAATAAAATATATACAATAATAATGTATTTTGAGTATTTTGGCGCTAAACCTACACTACAACCTTAATTTTAAACTTTACAAATTACCAAGAATACCAAAATTTATTGATATTTTGCAACACCGATCCTCAGCATTGAAAAAACCAAGAATCCTATGCTTTTTTATTGCTCTTGCGTCCCGCCATGTCGGGCATTCTCACGGTTTCGCGAGAAGTTTCGATTTGTCTGGAATTTGTCTGGTCAGCAAAAAATTAAGCTAGGAGTGAGTCGATCCTTCTATCGCTATTGAATCTATTCTAAATGTGTATATTATATATATTTTCAATTCACCGTATTAAATATTCATGGCAGCAGACTTATGCAGAATCATGGATAAATTTTTAAGCGGGCGTAAGCGAGCATTAGACAAGCATCAACAAGTACACAGATGAGCGTGGTTCCAAAAATAAAATCAAGAAAATATTCTCAAGAATTATTAAATTTTGGGTTCACTAGTACTGAAGTAAATGAAGAAGAAAGGCCCCTGTGTATCATTTGCTAAAAAAAGTTTGCGGCAAACAGCATGAAACCTAATAAACTTAAACGACATTTGGAAACACTTCATAGTGAGTACGTAAACAAACCCAGAGAATTCTTGAACTGAATGAAACTGTAAGGCTATATGTTAAAAATTTGTTGCTCAAGTTTTGTGCATTTGTGTGCAATTATTCATGGGACACAAATTTCAGGAATGTATGATTTATTAGGTATCCGAAAAGATTCCTAAAATGACTGTTTCAAATCAAACCAAGTATTTGCATTTATCGTGGTTAAAAATTTAATAAAAAAAGCTTTTTTATAAAATTCAATGGTTAGATATTAGATTCAACCTTTCTCTGTTGAAGTATTTGATAAATGTATGCAAAAAAGAAAAATAAAACATTTGCTATATATTAGATGAAGTTATTTATTTCAAAAATTATTTTTATAAACTATTGAAAAAAAGATGTCTGGAGCTCATGTTAAAAAACTCATAAAATGCAACAAAAATCTGTTACTCTTCATATTAAGAAATTAAAAAATTTGTATTTTTAATCTCAGATACTATAAGACAGATTTTATTGACTGGCAGAATATCGTCAAAATAAATTAATCTATAAAAATTCATTACATTTAAGGGGAATATCACGAAAGAAATTATTTAAAGAGTACCAATAAAGTAACTATTAATGTATTGTAAAATTAACATAGAATATCTGCAAAAATTCCACTGATGGTATAAAAGTATTCAAAAGTGCTCACATGCAAGTTTAAGAAAGATAAAATACAATAAAACTTTCTATGATGTGCTTCAAAGTAGAGAAGTTTCAGTATGTAGCACATGAAAGAGAAATGATGCAATAAAAAAAGTTGGAAAGAAGTAAGAACTTTAAGAGATTTAAAACAAAGAGAAGAAATTCTTTTACTTTATAAAACCCATAGTTGGAAAACTTCAGTGCGCATAATTCTCAATTTAAACCTCTGCAAATAATATTCTTGAGAATGTAAAAAAAAAATTTATAGCTACGTTTGGTTATAGATCATGAAAAATAAATATGAATAATATTAAATTAAAACATATAAAATTGTTATATTAAAATATTTTTGTGCAAAAATCTGAACAATAAGCCAAATTTATATTAAAAGACTTATAGATATAAATACGGAACAGGAAAAGAAATTATGCAAATTAAAATGATGGAGAATTTGAAAATTTTAAATAGGAAGAGAAACCGTTTGACAAAATATTGATTTATTCAAAAATTTACTACCAGTATTTAACTAATTATAATTTTTCAAGCAATGAAGCTCATTAGCAAACATAAACTTGAATGTAATGTATATTTAATAAAATTCTATAAAAAATATTATCATTTACACAAAATGTTTTAAAGATTTCATTACAACTTTTTTATTTTATAATTTCATGCAATTAGAGGAAAGAGTTCATAAATTTCGTGAGACAAATCTTCTCTTTTAAATATTGCTAATAACATTATTTGTTTGTTGAAGATCTTTCAAAAACCGCATGAGTATTATGAAATATTTCGTTAAATTTTATAATGGAATATAAAAAAATATGCAAAATATCAAACATAAATTTTAAGGTACACAAATTGCAAAATATATACTTCATAACAAAATGTTTAAGTTGATAGTTTAGTTTAAAATTCAATTAATTTTAATTGAAATTATTAAGAACATTATGATTTTATACATTATGTATGGTTAATAATAAGCTAAAATTCACTTATTTTAATAAAGAAGTAATTAAATTCATGAATTAGATCATATCATTGAGATAAATTTATTTTTGTTACTTTATACCATATTATTATTTTTATATTTTCATTAAATATCATTTTTATTAATTTATTCATTTATTATTATCATTTCAGATGAAAGCTTACTAATGTAATACAGTAGAGTCCCGTATAAAAGATATTTTTCAAGTGATTTGAAATAGCGGATTTGATATGTGACCAACCTGCTGAATGGACATATGTAAGTTTACTTTGTTTTTTGTATACTAAGCTCTTTATTTTGTTGTTTCTTCATTAAGCATGGCATATGTATCTTTATTGAGTTTCATAGTACGCAAAGTTCTTCCATTTAGATTAGAGTGTGAATAAGCATCAACCTCTCATATCTACCTCAGAAATAAACTTGGATTATTCTATGAAGAATAATTAAATACAAACCTTTTGATGACTACAATTACTGCTAGACTAAATTTTATAAAATTTTAAACCAAATTACTACTACTGCTAGACCAAATTTCTACAATTTTTTAACATTCGGTTATATATCTAAACTAAAACGTTTTAATTATTTTGCAATGAATTTTTATTTTAATAGCTGAAAGTGTGTTTTAATAATACATAGAGTAGTAATAAGGAAATAAACAAATGTTTCATCTAAATTAAATCAGAGTACATTTACTATTCACTAAATATATGTGTCAAAATACTTCGAGATATTTTTTCTATGAATACATTATCAATTTTCATTTAATTAATAAAACAAAAAAGCTATAAATTTATTATTTATTTATTTCACATTCCAATACATTGTTCTTGAATAATTTTTCTTTAAAAGATTTTTGTCAATTTTCTTTTATCCACTGGTTTCTCATTTCTCAGCATACTTGCCAAATGCTTCGTGAAAACATTCCTGCAATGAAATATATCACGTTTACGATAATACACTTTTCTCACAAATAAAATATACACATATTCTTATTTCCTAAAATATTACTAAGTCATTATACCATGGTTCGACATAATATAATAACTCTAATGTATTATAAAATATATTTAATATATTTTAATAGTATATCTCTTGATAAAAAAGGCGGGAAAATACATATTATATTCAAAGTTAAAGGGCATTTCACTGAAATTTTTAACGTATATATTTCATATACGAAAAGTAAAGAGCAATGAAAAAATAACAATGTTAAATTTAAACATTTTGTATATACAATAAAAAAAATTTTATTTCTATTATGAAACATTATTTTAAGACATAGAAATTATGTATTTGAATACATAGTTGTGATTTAAGCGAAGGAAAGTAATCGTAAAAGATACTATTAAAAAACAATCATATATTTCTAAATATTTTAAGTTATTATCTACATTTAAAAAAAATTTGATTTCGATTTTATGTAGCAGCTGACAATTAAACAATTTTTAAAGCTATGAATGAAAATATCTTTCGTAAAAATGTTTCTTATTTATGGATTTATGAATAATTGGGTTATAGTAAAATAGAATTTATAGAAATAAGTTCATGTTTAGAACATCTCCACTTTATTTGCAACTTAATCCTCAAAAGAATATTCAGAACTAAAAACAGCTACAAGTTTTATAAATGAACTAAAAAATTTTATTTTATTTTGGTAGTACAAATTCAATTTTCTGTGCATTCTAAAATATTGTCAACCTTTATAGACTTCCAAATATATCATAGAAAATAGATTTCTTTTTGAATAACATTATTTAATCCTATTAATTATAAAATAATTTAGGTCCAAATAAGAATTATTGATATTTTGAATAAAATCAGCCAGCGATAAGTACTTTAAATGATGTACACAAATGTAAATAATATTCTTCAAAAATCTTGAAAGAATATTTTAGATATCAATTACTTCCTAATTCTTGATAAAACTTCACGTATTTAGGCATTTTATGCAGGTTTAAAAAAAGCACTAACCAAAATATGCTAGACAAGAAACAAAAATTTTTTCTTAAATTTCCAAATCCGGTTGTTACATATTATTAAAACATCAGCTCAAAAAATAAAACACTAATAATGTTTTTTTTTTTTTACTGTCGACTAATAATGTTTTTTTTTGGTTAATTTTACTTGTAATAATAAAGAAATGAAAATAAAACCTAAAATTATTAGAAAATATGTGTAATATCCTATCATACAAAGAGAATTATATGAATTAAATGTTAGTTAAAATGTTAATTGAGATTAAAAATTCAATTTTGTTATTTTTCGAAATGTTACACGTTAATCATTGTTTTAAAAATGTCCAATACTAATAAATTACTTTATTGTCAAAGAATTAAATTTTGTCCTAAAAAGTTAACTGTGTATGTTAGATTTTGTAAACTTCTTGTGATTATTAAGTGTAATTATGATCATATAAAAAGATTTTTTAAGAAATTATATTTTTGATAAATTTTTGGTAGTTTTAAACCCATCACAGCAAGTATACTTACATAAGGATTAAAATGCATTGTACTAATTACCTGAATAATTGGTATGTTAAAAAGTTTACAGAGGCAAAATTTGGTTAAACTTAAAATTTCAGAGTCAAATTTAAATGTTTAAAAGAAAAGCTAGTTTTAAGTTTAATTTATGAAAAGAAAGACATATATATAAGTAGGATATTTATAATTAAATATATATCATAAAAAGTATGATTTTTTATTCTGTTCAATAGTAATGAAAATTGCATACTAAAGTATTACAAACTTTAAAATACATTTAAAGAGATATTCGAGATATTATTAAATAAATCAAACGAAACACATTGGAATTATAAATTATAAAAAACTTTGCCTTCTTAAAGATCTTCATTAATGATTTTTCTTACCTTAATAAGTTCTTCTGCTTCTGAATCACAAATTCAAGCTCCTTCCTCACTTGCGGAGAAATCTTTTCCAGAAAAGCATTCGAAAGAGGGATCGACTCTCTCAAAAAGAAAGGGTTTCAATCTATATTTTTTTCTAAAAATTCATAGAATTTTGCACAACTTAGATCAATTCATATGAGAATTTTTTTATCAAATACTTATATTTATAAAATTTAGCATCATTACTTATACGATTATTTGAACATTAGAACTTTTTCATGAAAATCTGTTTAAAAAAATTTAAAATGGATAAATGTGCAAAGATTATAAAAGTAAATTATTTCAATATAAAAAGTTATTAATAAAATATGCTTATTGTTATAAAAAAGAAATTCATGACCTCCTCTATTTATTGCTAATAGAAATTAATAAATATAAATTAATATGAAATAATATTATCTTGTAACTTACTTTTCGCATTTCTTTTATCTCCTGTTCACAATCTCCAATTGCCTTAACTAGTTCTTCATTGTCTGGTTCTAAAAATATGCACTTAATAACATAACTTTTCATGCATTTTTTAAATTAGCATATTGTGATAAGAATTTTATAAGACGCTTATATTTAATATAATAATATATCTCATCTAATTATTTTTAAATTCATTTGTTTAAAAATATATATCTTTAAAAAAGCCATATAGTTTCTAATTTATATCTCTAAATAATTTTGCTCGTAATGAATTAAATACTTTATCTTTGTACAGTTTCTAATCTTAAGCCATTAAAGTTATATTGTTCTAAAGGTTTAATGAATGTGGAAGTCTTCCTTAATACTTAATGAATGTATTAATAATTTCCATTAAAAAAACATAAGTATAATTGTAGTGAAACAATGATAAATAAAATAATCCTTTTAATAGATATATGAGAAGAGTATTCCTATCGTATTTTATAATCACAAATGTTATTCCGAAATACATAAATAGTATTACTTTAAATTTCAAAGCATATATTTAGGTAACCGTTATGTGCTTTGTATAGCTTAAATATTATACACACACACACACATATATACATATATATATATATATATATATATATAAATATATATATATATATAT
>JAPDSC010093930.1:12392-38202 GCA_026290005.1 Latrodectus geometricus | reverse complement strand
GTATGTTCGCTTTGCATATATTTTAGCAATCACTTTATGAATTATTTTTTAAATATTAATATAAATAGCATTAAATAAAATAAGAATATCACTTAAATGCAAAAATAATATTTACAAAAATTGTTTATTATACTATTAAAATAATTTTTAAATCTAAACTTTAGTTAAAAGCACTATTAAAATATTTCACATGTTTTAATTGTTTTAACTTTTTTTATTATGGCTGAACGGGATTTAAAAGTTTTTTCACGTAATTGTTTTCGTTTCTGAATGGGAGAAGAAAAATAATTATTCAGAGTCATCATTTTAAATGAAACAATTATTTAAGAATTCCAGTTTTTATCATTTAAAATTAGTTATTTAAACTACTTCATGCAATATTCTAATTAGTACCTTAAGCACAGATTTTATAAATAAGATATATTTCTTGATTAAAAAAAGTGAGGAAATTATATCACTTTTTTAAAATACTTATATTGAATTTTTTTACTAAAATTATAATTCCCTGGATTAATTATATTATTTATAAAAATCTTTTAGTAAAAATACTGATATTTACTAAAACAGTATTAAGCATAATAAGCATAAACTTTTCATACCTTTATATAGTAAATATATAAGTCCTGCTAAGTTATACATCCCCGAAAACCGTCGGTATGAAAATTGATTTTTCTACTCATTAATAAATCATGCAAAGCTAAAGAGATTCAATTGTCTTTTGTATCACTTAATTAATATTTTTATAATACAATAACTCGATTTTATTGACATCTTTTTGAGATAAAAGTTCATTGGAGGACATCTCTTCTGTATAACTGGACACATCATTAATTATTTTGTGAATCATTTCCTCAGATAATGGAACTCAGTGGCGAAATTTTCTTCTTTAGATTTGCTACCAAACAATTGTTACCATTTCATTTCTTATAAGACAAGCTAAAAGAAAACTCTTGCGATCCTAAGTGGCTTTTATTTTAGGACTACTAATCCAATAAGTCTGCAAGACGCAAGTTCAGAATTACTACTTGCTTCCACTGTCTTATAAAAGTGTCTTCTTTCATTGTAGTATGTTCCCAAAAGTATCGTAATGTATTTTTTATTATTTAATAAAGGGTATTATGTTCTATTAAAAAGAGATTAGAAAATAGTATCAAGCAATTCACAAGTATCACTTTAGACATAATGCTAAAAGTAGTTTGAGATTAAGTATTTTTAAAATACACATGAGTTGGACATTTTTTTATTCACTGGGCATAAATAATTTACACTTCATCCAAACCCACTTATTCGATAGTCTTCATTGATTCTTCTATTCCGATAGTATCACCGTCATAATTAAAATTAAAATTTATTTATGATCAAATTGATCAAATTATCCCCTTTACATGTGATAGAATTTTGTAAAAAAATAAAAAAATTATTTAAATTAAAAAAAGGGAAACAATATTTAAGGACTCAAAATTCAAAATTGTATATGTATATATATATATATTGAATTTCTTTAAAAATAATTATAATATTCTTGAATTTTAAACTGCTTCCTGAAATATTACTACAAGAACTTCTTGAAATTCTTCAGTTAATCTACTGACCTCAGATTGAATACCAAGAATATGCTCTCAAATGTTAAAACTAATCAAAATCATAAATATTTCTTCAAACACATAGAAAAGTTCATATTTTTAATATTTTAAGAAAATTTATTTTAATTTTTTGGTTTTTAGAGTTTTGTGACTCATTATTAAATTTGTAAATCATATAAATTTTCAGAAACATATTTTTAATATATGCTGTACTATATATGAATTTAAGACTCTACGTAATTGCGTTTTATGGTTAAATATATTTTAAAATATTATAACTATAAAAACTTTAAATAATCTGTTAGCTAAAGAATTCCTCATAATTAAGAAAATACTTATAAATTTTGTCAAAACTTTTATAAAAACTTTATCTATTTATTTTTCCCTTTATCTGTATTTTAAAAAAAAACTTTTTGTTTATTATAATTAATTTCATAATATATTATGATTCGTTCATGTTTTTTGTCTCATAATAGCTTAGAAAAATATTGGAATATTTTACAGATTCTCAATTTAATATCAACCATATCACAAATTTCGAATTATACGTCGTAAAAGGGTTTGAATTGGCCAATTTCCATCCCAAATTTTCACCCACTCCCCCTTCTAAATGGATAATGCCGTTTTCCTTCAGCTAATGGCTGCTTACGAATGGCCTTCTAATCAATTTGCCGGAGAATTCTATTAACGTATTCAACAGGTTACAACCGGTAATGCAATTAAATTCTTCGCGAACCAAATTGCGTTATTCAGGCTTTCAGAATTTTGTAGACTCACTATGTTCTCCAGGTTCTTTGCAAACGATTGCTTTCATAATAATGGAAAGCTAATTATATAGATTCATTGTTAAGAATTAATTTTCCCCTGAATTAATCCCACACATTTTAATTTAAATTATTATCTAATTTACGAATATATATTTTAAGCTATCGATTTTTGAAGAATCGTAACGTTCTTTTTGAAAAGTGAGAATAAAATTTAATTTATTGAAATCTGCAATTAGAATTTAAATTTGATCCTCAATTTGGATTAAAAATTTAAATTGAAGTGACTGTATAATTTAAGTGAAATTCTTTTTAGTTTTTCTTGCTAAGATATATTTTTTTCATTGTTGTGTATTAATAATGCGATCAACTGTGTTATTTCCATTGAAGGTAGCTAATAATTTGCGATTGTGATAATATTTGTTACTATAATAACAACTAAATATATTTTTTTCAATAGTTTTTTTTCCAATTATTTTCAAACTTATTAAATGTAATTAACAAAAATTTAACTTTGCTCGTGACATTAATAATATGAACATTACTATTTATCCCAATAATAATATTTAATAATAAGTTTTTTTCGAATTTTGAAATTCTGTGAATCTTTAGGATCTTTCTAAATTTTTATCTGAGATCGAAATAATGAGAGAAATCGAAATAAAATTTTCATAACATAAAAGTTTTTGAAGCAATAAAAAATTCTTAAATATGAAAAATATGAGAATACTTTTTCAAAACATATTATTTAAACTTTCAAATAAAATTTAATTTGTTAAATGTTTCTTTTAATTTAATTTTTCTTCTGAAGTTTTAAGCAAGTTAATATATTATCGCGAAATGTGTGAAGATAATTTGAAATGATTCATGCATTTATTACAATGAATTTTTTTAAGAAATTCATATTAAAAAATTCATTTTTGTCATACTAAACTAAATCTTTCTAATAAAAAATTTCTGTTCATAAAAAAAGTTATTCCCATTTGCATTTAAAAAAGAAAGGTTAAATAACAAATAAAGTAAATAGGTTATTTTACTTTCAAAAATTTCGATGAAAATATATGAACTTTATAGTTTGTGTTAAAAATTTATAGCTCCTAATATGTTGAAATAATCGGACATTAATGTATAAAATTATATTATTCTAAAAATGCATAATTACAGCTACCAATAAATTCATACATAATTTCAAATGAATTACGGAATTTAAAAGATCGTATTTTGCAATAAGAAACTCTGTTTTGTTTTGAATAAAATATTAGCAATTCTTAAAATGACGAATAACAATTTTATGTAATTCATTTCATTTTTATCGATATAATCAAAATTTTATTGAAAACTATCAAAAATTCAAGAAATGGTAAATTTAATTCTTAGTTTTAACTTATAACTTAAAACATTTAAATTGAGTTTTTAATTTTATCCTTTTTTATTAGTATAAAAACTCATTTGTTTTCTAATAATAAATTGATCTCTCTTTTTTTTTAATTTTTATATTTCACCTCATTTTTTTATGAACACATTTGCAAAATGTACCAGAATCTATACTTTTACAGTTAGTAAAATTAAACACGTTGAATTTAATTTTACAGTAAAATAAGATGTTGATTTGAATATTGCTAAAATTATTATACTTTTAAAAAAACATTTTAAATATTCATTTCAAATGTTTAACTTATTGTACGATGGCTCAATAGAGTACTGAATAGAATTTTATGACATAATAGCTCATAAGATTAATGATTAAAATTTTATAAAAAAAATTAATCCAGAACTTCTTAACTAAACTGATTTGTAACTTTAAAAAATAATCTTAAGGCTTGCGAAGATTTTATGCATAATCCGTTTTTCTAACATAAAAGTCTTTTTCCTAATCGGGCACGGGACTATTTTGAAGAATTCTAAACTCTGGAAGATCTCACTATTCTCTCGAATAAGCGATCATTCCTTGAAAAGCAGTGTGTCAACAAAGAATCATCAGATTCCAAAAAGCACTGTCGAAGAGATCACTGAAGAATATCAATGCTCACCTTTGTGCAAAGCTGACTTCTGCCATCAGCAGATCTCAGTGTCCGTTCTTTTTTTTGACTAAGCACAAAAAGAGAGAAGGGAAGAATAATAAAGAAGAGTGACGTTTCGAGATCCTTTCAAAACTGCGGCCGTAGAATGAAATGCCTTTTATGGAAGGTGCTCAAGTCGCTTAATAGAAATCTCTCCAAAACAGCTTTGCTGAAGATGGAAAGCTCATCCGTCATCCTAAAGGGGACCTGCAGGTGGGCCTGTCGCCCTCCTCCGTCCTCTGCCGTCATGCTCTATTGGGAATTTCATCTCTAATCCACGGCATCCTCTGCAAACCTCATACGAAGAGTTGATCATCAAGGTCTGGAGCCCTATCAGGCTGAGGCTCAGAGACCCCCCGCAGATACTGTGCAAAAAGAAAACAATAATTTTAGCTTATTAAAAGGATCTGGAAAAATGTGCCTAAAATTACTTCAGCAATATCATTTTCATTGAAATTTTAAGCAATTTTCACTTTTTTACTTCCGTTTAAGAGTCCTTAAATAAAATAATTGTTACTTCTTCAATGCATAAGAAATCAGAAATGTATAGGTATTTTCAATTTTTATTGAAGCAACATCGTTAATAACGAAATGAAATATTAACTTGTTTTGTTAAAACCGCAGATAATCCAGCGTCAATAGCTTTAAGTAAATGAAAAACATGCAAAATAAAACTTTCTATGTTTTCTGGAAACTTTATTACTGAGCTGAATATTTTATACTTTAGTTGATGAATGTAGTTAAGAGATGATTATTCTTATATTTATAAAGGGCTTTATATTTCAGTTGCTAAATATATTTATATGAGAGAAATATCGAGCAATTAATTTCTATATAATTCATGCGCTCACAATCTTTTCTTTCTTTCATTTTCTTTTTTCTGAATAAATTTAGCTTTAAGAGTATGGATTTCCTTAAAATATATTTACAAGAATAGTTTACTTGTGTTCAAACTTATTTTAATAATATCGTCACATATATTATTATTATTATTTTGAAAAAATTACATATATATTATCATTGAATAAAATATTATTCAAAAATGTACTTACAATCTTGAAGTCGTAAGTTGCAAATCGTAAAGAGAAAAAAATAGTAATACTGTGTGTGTATGATTTATATTCAGAAATTGGTGCAGAATAAAAATTATGATTTAATGCATTTAAAAGACAAAGCCATTTCCTGTTAAATTAAACATTTTTCGTTTTTATTTTTTTATTTCTATTCCAATAAATATTTTCAAATTTTAATATAAAAATTATCATTTGAAGCTTAAATACAAATTACATTACAGATTACAAAATAAATATCAAATAACTTGATATTTTTCTATATTTATGTGTACACAATTTTTTCAAAGAAATCCAAGAATTATGAGAAACTGATTTATAATACTTAAAATAAATACATAAAATAAAAGTATTATAAGAAAAATATTAGTTCCATTTCCGCAGGCGAAAAGAAAAAAAATATTAGAAGGGTAAATTTGAAATTCAGGCAGTTTAAAAAAACTGAAATAAAAATAAAATCCACACAAATTTTAAATTTTTAGCCTTTTCTGGTTCCTTTATTTTTTAATGTGTTCATGAAATATGGAAAAAAATTGAAAGAAAAAAGAGCATTATTTTAAATTTTTTCCAGTATAGGCCTCAAAGAAGCTGTAAACTTCAAACAAAATGTCGTAACTTGCAAGACTCCAGGAACTAAGTCATAACTATTTGCTGGCAACAGTACAGTCTATGTTACCTGGCAATCCATTAAAATAGCGTCAGAGACCATCTTTTTGACGAAACATATCTCATTGGTGTGAAAAGAAAAAATGCAAACTGACATTATTTCTAAGAACTTCAAGCGCCATTTCATAATAGACCACAACCACATCCTTCAAAGTAGTGCCCTTTTTCTTCAAAAAGCATTTCCCAGCCCTCCCACCGCATTTCCAAAGCTTTCTCTGAATATTTAATGCATAGATATGCACCGCGATTTGCCTAAAGCCGAAAACGAAGGATGGGGGGAAGTTCTTTTTTGTCAGATGCACTTACTACTATTTTGAGGATTTCTTTCTGAAGCAGCACTGACAGGGGGTCCCGGAAAAGCCCCGTGTTCTGCATACAGAGATGATGCGTTGAGGGGATCTTTTGCTCGCCTCATTGAACCTTTCTCTATTTTTTCGGTCTTGGTGTATACTCTTCTGCTTTACTCCCCCGCACCAGTGCACAGAAGAAGGGTTCTTACACCAAACCAACAGTTAAATGCTTCTTCATAAAATATATTTAAAATTTATAAGAAGCTTTGAACCAACCGATTACTTTTGATGCGTTATATATCTGTGATAAAAGCAAGAAAGATTAAAATATCAGGCCTTCTTGCTTTTTGCTTATAATATAACTGAACACGAATAACTAGTGTATATATGACTACAGTAATATTATAAGTAAAAAATATGTATATTCGATTTTTTTAGCTAAGAAAATTACTTAGCAATCAGTTTATTTGAGAAGTGATATCATTAAATCATTTGTCACAAGCAAAAGTAAATAAAAGGAGAAATTTTCCAATTTTCGCTTACTTATTTACTTTTTACTAATATACTTTCTATCTTGTATTGAAAATATTTGTGATAAATTCATATTTTAATTATAAGCACAAAAGTGTCCAATAAATTCTTGAATTTTTATGAGACCAATTAAAACTATACATTATTATATCTTTAAAACTCATAATATAGAATTAATTAATACCAAGCAGTTATGTAATAGTAATTGTAATGATATTAGTATACAAATAATATAATCTTAGCTTTTTAATTTAATTATATCCTTGAATTTTTTAATAAAAAACTTTCAATTCATTTGGTTTTAACAAGAATTTTAAAAAAAAGTTTTTTAATTAATATTTTATTTTTATATTTTATTTATTTATTTATTTTTAATTTTTTGTTATTTAGCTTAATACTTCAATACGGAAAAATACTTTATAATTGTATCTTCTTGATAATTAACAATTTCATTGTTGTTACTTAAACTACAACACAATAAACCAATAATACGCAAGGTGTCATAATTTTTTTCATTGTGCACATATTATGCCATTATATGTGCAATAAGATATATCTAAAAAAGAAGTACTTTTATAATTATTATATTAAGGTAGCAATAGACTGATGGTACTATAATATATTATTTCCATTTCAAAGTTTTAAAATATATACGATAGTAGTTTTATTTTATTTCTAAAAATAAAAAAGAGACAATTATTGCCGTTAAAATTTCCAAGTCAACATTCTTTTTGCTCGACTGAATCTTGGATTACTAAATTTGAAATTATTTATGTTATCGCTCAACTTTTAGATAAAAAACAAATACTGAATATTCATATTTAAGAAAATAGTTATAATAACACAGTAAAAGTTCACTTGTGAGTCAGATGTGAGTGCGTATAATAACACTTCATTTTTATATAACGCATTTTATATAAAGGCATATGGGAAAGAGTTTCTGAAATTTGAAATAATTTGTTATTACAAGTTCTAGTACTTTTATTATGATTAGGAATGTTGCACATCTTTTTAAACAGCATGAATCAAACGTTGGAATTATTCGTATCATCTACTCTCATTAATTCAATATAAAGTTTCAAGTTGAAAGATGCAGTAGTTTTATCAATCAAATTGTTGTATTCTATTTATCCTAATTTTAACAGTTTTACTCGAAACTATATTTTCATGCGCAATCTTTAAGTAGATAATATCACTGAAAATTTTATAGTTATAGGAATGCAATAAAAATGTAAACTGAAATATTTAGTTCATGACATTTTAATCTGATTTATAGTCCAACCTTTATAATGAAGTTTTCAGAAAAATAATTAGATAGTTTTCTCATTTGAGAAACTGATAAAGCAACTGATATCAATAATTTTATTTAAATATCATTCTTTTAAATTATAATATTTTAATAAAATTGTGTATTTTTCCTTGAGAAGTTAAAGTCTGTTTCATATACTTTATATAAAATTAAATATTTACATTTAATAGTAAAATAATTAATAAATTTTAATAACAGTTTCTATTATATTTATGAAAAATTAATATAATATATTAACAATAACAAAATAAGAAATTAATTTTATATTATTGAAAAAAAATAGATATCATTGACCTATAATTGATGTAAGATGTATATATATATATATATATATATATTTAGTTCGATATATATATTTAATTCGATACATATATAAGTAGTATATATATATATGTGTGTGTGTGTTTTTACTGCTAGAAACTAAGTTATTTGAAAGAATAACTCTTTCAATTGTATTAATATAACAGAAAAATTGTCTCGTTGTGCTCAAAGATTTTACTTTAATAATGAAGTATTAAAAAGTATATATTATAAAATGTTGAATACTTCTTTAAAATACAATGACCTGATGTCTAACAGAATACATTAATTACCGAAGTTTTTCTAAAAGAAATTCGGATAAGAATAAACCTGCAAAAAATTCAATCCATTTTGAAATAATTTAAAAATAAGACTGAATTTTTTTCTTTTGTTGAAAAATAATTATTTCGGAATTGTCAAAAAAGTAGAGACAAAAAATTCGCAGGAAATGCAACTGGCGCAGCAAAAGGACGTGCAAACTTGAGATAAGAATTTATTAAATGGATATTTCACTTCTTTTTCTGTCAAACTTGGACTTAATCTATTTTAAAAATCTGAAAAGAAAAATACAGTATAAAAGAACTGCGGACATAATTTTTATTTTAACTGTGGTGGGAATAAAATGCTTCATATTTTTAAAGTTTGATTAAATGGATGAGTTGGAAGGGGAAGATAATACTTTTTTTTACACACTTGGGTGGTAATTATCCGCAACATTTAAGGTCGTCTAATAATTCAATATCAAATGAGATTTAAAAAGCACCTTAAAATAAAGGACTCAAATACATTGCCCTGATATGTTTAAAGTACTTTGGGAATAGATAATTTCATTAATTATATTGCGTGTCTACAATAAATATCCGAATACAATTGATTGAATTTTTTGCTTCTTAATGATTTATTACTTTAAAAAACGGTTAATATTTGTTTCCTTGGCTCTATAACACAAATTAAAATAAAAATCAAACTTTAAATGGTTTTGAGAATAAAATAATTTAATTGTGCTCTGATATTTGTACCATTGCGTTTTTATTTTTAAAGGGTATAGTAGAGACGGATTTATCAATAAATGTAAATACTAAGATCGTAAATAATTTCGTTCATTTTACTTACTTCATTATTGAAATGAACATGCTGTTTTATTGACTCTTCATGCCCATTTATTAAATCTAAAATCGGATAAACAAAATTATTTTTTTTAAAAACTATCCGTATAATTTATTTGCAGATATAGTTTATATTGACGCATTAAACTAGTAAGAAAATAAATATTGTATTATCTACTTGTTTCATTCATTTACGGCTAATACTGTTTTTTTTTAATTAAATATCTGATGATTATTTTTCAGATGATTATCTGATGATATTTTTTAACTAAACATCTTATGATTATGAAATTATTTTAAGATTTTTTTCCATAAAAGTATTTGAGATATTTTAATGAGCATTTTCTATATTACTGAATTATTTGGTAGATTATTAATACGAAAGTACTAACTATTTGAAGTATGTTACCAGATTAATGTGTTACATTACATATGATTTTATTTTTTTAATCTTTCAAAATTTTGACGAATACATAGTGTTCGTCAAAATATTCGTAATATTATTTTCACTTTTTAAAATTAAAAATTCATAGGGGTATACTTTAACAACACTAACTGAAATTAATTAGAGGCAAATTATAATTGTAAATTTACATGCAAATGATATTAAGAAATAAACAAAACTAAATTTAGTTCACTTTATATAATAGAATTTAGTTTACTTTATATTATAGAATATTTATATAATAGAATTACATTTGCAAACATAGTGTATTAAAACAAGAGAAAATTGAAAACATATGTTCCTTAAACGTGATTTATTATTATTGAAGGAATTATTAATCTTCGCAACAGAACGCGTCTAAGAACAAGGACTCGCTCATTGTTATAATTTATTCTTTAAAAAGAATAATCAAATCCTTTGAATAATTTTACTTAGAATTGATATGATTCAGAATCTATGCTAAAATGTACTTAAATTGTCTAGTAATATCATCTAATTTTTAAAAATGTATGATTAATTAGTTATTAAAACTTAGTTTTCAATTATATATTTTATTATTTATTATTAGAATGATAGATTTCGCATTAAGAGTTCCCAATTAATAACTGCTTTACAAAATAAGTTTTAATTCCAATTTTAGTGTTGATTTTCAAAATAACAACAGTACAGTTATTTTAAAATATGTTCTTATTCTTCTAACAGAAAAAAATTTACTTATTATGAAATTAAATTTAAAAAATCATCATTATAGTTAGTTTAAATAAGACAAAATTTAGAGAAGTTTTTTTTCTTTTTCATTATATCAAATTAAATTTCAGTTTTATAATGTATGAATTTGAAGTTGAATAATCTTTATACACAGTAGTTTTATGTATTTTTATCAAAAAATTGACTAAGTCGTAACATTTTGGTCATGTGGGCAAATTAGCGTTTTAGTAGCGAAATATTCTTAATACTTGCAATAATTTTGAACATAACATATTAATTTATTACTAAAAAATATACTCAGAATGAAACAATATTAAAAATAACCGATAAAATAACATGTAATTAAAATGCGCATGAAACCAAGGTCTGCCTTTTTCAGTATTCATCAAGAGTATTTAACCTGGAAACATTGTTATGTTTTGTAATAAATAAGTGATTTCAACAGCCTTAATGAGTCACTGATTTATTGCTGCAATTATATTATCAACGTGTAAACTTCCTTTTACTGAGATTCAGTTATAAACACAATTTAATTACAATTACAAAACTTCCTGCTATTGAGGTCCAATTGTATTTGTAATACTATAGTAATATATTTTTATATTGTTTATCAAAATATTCGACAGTTTAAGTTCAAGTGTCAGTCATTAATTTTTAATTAATTTTATTCAAAATATTTATGCCGTAATGGTTAATACCTATTTTCTGATTTTCTAGAAAAGTGTCAAAGGGAATCCTAGTTTAGTCATTGATTTAGTTATTTAAAAGAAAACGAATTTGAGAAATATTATCGATATCTGTATTTTAGGATTTTTATTTACCAAAATCTGTGTTACTCAAGTATGGGATTTGCAAACACTTTTTGAAAGGGTCCATTATCAGAAAAATGTCTCGGTGCCTCTACTAACCTTTACAACATGATAAAGAATATATAACACGGAGCAAAAGTTTCTTCATCGGTAATTATAGGCTTTCTACGTAAGCTTGAAGTTAAGTACATCTTAAATTAAAAATTATTAGTGATGGTTCCTAAAGTATAAACTGTTAGAACATTTGTCAGTCAGATATAAATGAGATAAAATAAATAAATTGAAATTATTAAATCTCAATAATCATTTATAATTTTTTTACGAAATTATTAATATTTGGAATATTTCTAGAAGATGCTAATTAAATTAGGTATTTGAGTGTATTTATATTAGATAATCTAGAATGATATTTTAATTTTTGTATTCGTAATTAACAGAATTCGTTCAGAAACAGTTGATCCAAACTTACAACAATCAAATCTTGTATATTTTGAAAATTATATGTTGGTCCAAAATTTAATAAATTAATTTTAGATCAGTAGTAATTAAAATGCATTCCCTTGTATTTTTATAGATTTCGACAAGGTTCGCGAAGATAATTTTTAAAAACTCCTATTTGCGACATTGTGTCAAAGTGTGTAAAGGGTTACATTTCTATGATTTAAAGTAACATAAATACGCCATAACAAAACTAAGATTTTCTTTTTTTTTTTTTTTTTTTTTTTTTTTTTCTCAAAAAATTTCTAATATATTAGTTAAAAAAATTAATCAAGAATTAATGAACAGGAAAAATTAAAAATATTACCTACGAATGTATAACAGGGTACTTACCACTATTTTATGCTAGGAAACTATCTAACGTTTTATACTACTCAAATCAAACATTACAAGCAATTTAATTTAATTTATTGGATCATATGTGCACTAAATTCTAAAAAATATGTATCGATAACTACGTTCTATCCAGAAACATTGTATTCATATACTTTTGTTCCAGAGTAATGTTCAGGTATATTCTATGGATTGTTACAAACCCATACTTCCTTTCATGTTTATTAGTCACACGTTTTTTTTACATAATATGATTCATCACAAACTATTTATAAGGCAAATATATTATAATTTAAGGAAGTAGATTAAAATTATTAATTTACTTATTTATTAATTTTCTGTAAACTTCATGAATGAATTCCTTATCCAAGAATCTTAAATTATGGTAATTCTTGTTGGATTTTATTGGCGATATAATTTTATAAAAATTATCAATAACATTTTTTTCAAATTTTTGTTAAATTATAGTTAATTACGATCGATTTCTAAAGTTTGATATTTTGATCTCTTTATAATATTTGACATTATTATTCTCTTTATAATATTTGACATTATTATTCTCTTTATAATAATTTTGACATTTATAATCTTTTATAAGTCCTATATGTTCTCTTTGAATTTCAACAACAGTCAGTTCCTATGCTTCAACAAAATATGTATATGCTATACATCCGCACAGAAAATGGGAGCTCATATGCGATTTTGACATACAGAGTGTCGCCATCTTCTTGTTAAAAGAAATACTTTCAGATCAAGCAAAAATCTGACAAATTTATATAATTTAACAAAGATATAATTTATCCAAGTGATTAATTATAAATGAATGTTGTTTACAGTAAACTATAAATAAGTTGAAGAAGGTTTTACAGTTTTGTTTAGTATACGATTAAGCATTTCTGAAAAATGTTTTTCCATGATAATATGAATCAATTTACAATAATCTCAATAATTCCTACAGTTATCAAATGAAATCAGCAAGACTAAAAATTCATGAAAAGAACTTTTTAAAATTAAGATAATTTTATATTCTTTGATCATATCAACTCATAAATGTCATAAACTTAATGCTTTTTAACAAGAAGTTATTCAGCGAAGATGTTTTATATTTAATAAAATATATTATAAATCTCTCTCTAGTGATCCTGATAAGTTAATTTCTGTACGAAAAATCATTTACTAATATCTATTTCCCAAATCTTTTAAAATAAATGATATGTAATTGTAAATTATGAAATTTTATGAGCATCACATCGAAAGTTAATTATAAAATATGTATTTTCATACAAGAAATTATAGAATTTTTCATCGTTTTAATTCACATTTATATCTTTTCTTTTTTGATATTCGAATTTGATTTAAAAATACTCGAGAAATGTAATTTAATCACTCTTATTTATTTTTAATAAATTGTTATATAATTCAAATTTTAAAAACACAAGCTTATACAATAAATACTTTTCATGAGAATATAAATAAAGAAATAATTAAAAAATATTAGCTAATAGTAATAAAAAATAGATAAAAAATAAAATTTTGATTTTTAGCATTTAATAAAATATAGGGGGAAAGAAAATCGTGTCAAAAGAAATAATTTTTAACAAACAATATTTGTTGGTATATATATTCAGTAAAAACTATTTTGCTAAAAATAAAATATACACCAACTTCCCTAGATTATGATGTTTTTCTGCATGTAGTTTATGAAAACGTATAAATTTTCGTAAGCCCTTGTGCAGTTATAATAATTGCTTTAAGACTATTATTTAAATTAACCATTAATAAAAAGTTACAAATTAAAAGTAATTTATAATGCAAAGAAAAGTAACAATATAATTACATGCTAATACTTGGTGTTAATGAATAATATAATAATTACTAGTACGATAGAACCTTGTTAATCATAACTTGATTGGAGGAATTTATCCTGGTCTGTGAAAACCTAAATTAAATAGAATCAGTTTTAAAATACCTGTTTCCCAAATTAAAAACAAACTCAAAATTTTAGTTTAAAAATTACTTTATTATAATTTATAAAATTCATTTACTATATATAATTAAAAAGTTTATTTTAATAACGTTGTTTTTATTCAAAAAATACTTTTTTTAGCCTAATGCTTTTTTTAAAAAACATTTTTAACCTTACAATTGATTAAGAATGGTAAAATTATGTTTAATAAATTGAGAATAGTACTTTAAATTGCTTGTTATTGAATAAGATTTTGAGACTTTCCCAAATTCTTAAGATGATTCTCGTATTCTAGAGCCTATTCGTATGCTTTACAAATCTGGTATTTCTCTATAGATGTGTCGCCAGCAATTCCTCTCTCATCAAAAGGAGAGAAAGATTAATTACTGAATTAAAAAAAAAATTTAATTGATAGCTATTTTACAAAACTACCAATTTGTAATATATTTATTGAAAATTGTAATATTTTTTAGAATTTAATTAATGATTTTATAAATATTCACGAATATTTTTAATATAATTAAGAAATAAAATATTTGATTTATAACCTTTTTATTCATTTCAAAATTACGTTTTGGGTCTATACTCAAAATATACTCTTTAAAATACATCCATATAATTACTTAGATTGGTAATGATATAAAAGATATAATGTACCCTTGGTTACAATAAGTAGACTGCTGTGGAAATTTTTGAGAAATGAGATCAAGAGGTTAATAATGAACTATTAATAGCATTACAAAATAAAATATATCAAGACACTGTAAACACGAACCAACACTTGTGCTTATTAAAAATTCCTTGAATTTTGTTGAATGAGAAGAACTTTTACTCAATTTTTTTATATGGTTGCATAATGTACTTCCAGACCTGATTCTTGTGAGAGACATGGATTTGAAGTATCTTTAAAAAATAACAACGCAAAAATGCGTCTTCAGTTTCCATCAAGTTCTGCGAATGCGTGGTGAAAAAAATATTTAAGTAGCTAAAGACAACAAAATACATTTGTAAGATAAACGTTTTCTTTTTTAGCAGAAAAAATGTTGTAAAAGGGTAACTTAATGAGTACATAAAAATGCTATTTGAGAAGGTTTACATGACGTCATCATCATGATCTTGTCTGATAAACTTTGATTGGCAGGGAGAAAAATAAAGTAGAGCACAGTACTACGAATTTAGAACGTTTACTTAATTATTTTAATTTTGCTGGGTTTCGCATAGTTAAATTTGTTTGTAAAATGCTTTATTGAATGTTTCATTTCCTTTTACTTACTTATTATGTTAATATTAATACACCTACAAAATACATCTATTATTTTTCTATAACTGCTTTTAATAGTAGTAAGTGTATTTGAAACTAAATAATGTTAAGTAATGCAATAACTTTAATTACAGTTTGATATCAACACAATTTTAATATTTTGACAATATGATATTCCCGACTTCAACAAGATTATTTCTAAAACAAATTCATTCTGGGTGTATTTTTAATTTTAAGGTGTTCTAATAAAGTAGATGTATATAATAAAATTTTTTATTCATGACAAAAGCCTTGCTCTGATTTTGTGTTTTTACTTCTAAATTTAATTCTTATATTTATCAGTTTTTGTTAAAATTTAAAAGAAGCGCACGTGGTTTGAAAGTAATTCTGCAGATATATGCTCAAGAAAGTAAAAGCAAAGTATAAAATTTAAATTCTGAATAATATGCACTGAGAGCATTAACATTTTTCAAGATTATAAATCGTAACCTGACATCTCAATTCAATTAAAATAAAAAATTGTTTATTTTATTATGTTTATTTTATTTTGTTTTATTTTTATTCCTTATTTATTTATCTGCTAACAATAAGCAGATATACTAAAAAAGTCATGTATAAGATCAAAATTAGAAAACTTATTTTGTATCCTAAAAGATAGAATTTTTTTTTCATTAATTGATTTTTAAATTTCAATTTTTCTCGTTGTAATGAAATTAGGACAAATATTTTACTTTCTTGTAATGATACTTTTTCTCACCATATGTATACCATGGGATAAATTTATTTCCATGACAGTATACGATTGTTTTTATGTTATGTTGAAAAAATTTGATTACAATTTTTTGCTTTGTCTTCATTTAAACTTACGTTCAAGAACCAGTTCTATTTAAACAACTCAAATATTCAACAAAGGATGATAACAAAAGAGAAACAAAGAAATACAAAATGAAATTATTTATTTGAATAAAGTGATAATTGTTCAATAAAGAATATTGAAGTTTTTTAACTTTGACAATTATCTATTCTAAATCACTTCCTATTTTCGAAATCGTATGGCATTACTGAATTTTTAAAAAAATAACCGAAAAGCTTCTTATTTGTCATTTTTACTATTGAGATTGCTCATTTCTTAGGAGTGATAACACCAGTCTAGAGAGAATAACATTATGACAACGACAACAATGTTCACGAGTTTTCTTGGATGACATTTTAAAAAGTTCCTTGGGATATTTTGGGTTTCTTTCTTTGTGACACATTAATTTGGTCCGTGGAAGGTATCTATAAAAAGCCTCTGTAGAAGGCATATGTACATGGGATGCTTAAAAAAAAAAGCATTAGCTTCATTTCTAAGGTTATTCACTATATGTGCTGTCATATTCTCTTAACGGCAATTCAGACTAAAGATATGAAAAAACATGTTCCTCTGAAGTAACCATGATAAATAAATAGGTGTTAGAGCAAAATATGTATTTCTTCTCAAAGTTATGGGGGAAAATGCAAAAATTTCATTTTAGAATTAAAATTATTCTATTTGAATTTGTTCATCCTTTAAGTGTCTTCAAAGGGTATTCATGAAACGGTTTTAACTTGAAAAAAGAACATGTATACAATTTGTCAAGTTTGAATGTATTCATAACATTGAAAATACTTACAAACAATTATAGTTATAGATTTTCACAATTCGCTAATTAATAATATTTAAAACTATTGCTATATTAAGCAAACCATTCAAAATTAAATATTGCTAAGACATTTCATTAAAATAAAATCACGGTTGAAAACAAATTTTATTTACCAAGAGATTTTCTGGTAAATGAAACCAACACATTTCTTCTCTAGATACATTGCTGTTATTCTGATTGTTTCGTATTGATTACAACATAAATCAACATTTGTAAGCATCCGTAATGAAGTATTTTTTTAAATCTATTTTTGCATTTTTATTTATATTTATAATTTAATTAAAAGTAACTTTTTAATAGTAGTAGTTTTTCCTAAAAATGTCTTTAGTATCAATTAATTTACATTTTAATTTATATTGAATGTTATGTAATCTATTATTTTCATGAAATATTCCTACATAGTAAAAAAAATGTACTTCAAGTAAATTATTTTAGAATATGTAGTTAAATTGATTTTAACCCGCAAATAAAGAAATTTAAAGCTTAATTTACGTTTGTATTTTAAATGATAATTGTAATGTTTATTGCCGTTAAATTTCCTGGTTTACTCCTTAGTTTGGTTGAGAGCTAAGTGAAACTGAATGCCTAGTGCCAGGAAATCGAACTATTTCAGCATACGATTCCTGCGGCAAGATGAAAGGCGCCTAACTTCAATAGCTGTCGCTGGGCCACCTTTAATTAGCTTGTCCATTGTACCACGAGGTCGCCAGTACAAGGCCCATTCATGCAGGCCGGCCTCGGTGGAAAGGAAGGAAGGCGAGCGAAAAGAAACGGACAGGCATCACTCGGTACATACAGACAGAGACAACAGTCCAGCGCTTGGCATGCGAGGTCTTGGCATTGTCACTTGCTCTGTGGAAACCGCGACATGACATAGCTTCCCTTCATCCATCTCCGTCAAAGTCAAACGCTCCCAGCATCTCCTGGTCTCCTCGCTAATTGTCCCAAGGGGTGGGAAAGGGATGGATAGAGGAAAAGAGATGCTGCAGATCTCTCCCAACTCCTGGAGATGTGAGGGATGAGGAGAGAAGGGATCTTTAGCTTCCCTCCCATCGTTCCTGTGACTGGACACTGCGACACATTTTCTTGTCTACCTTTGGATTGGCGTTGACATGTTGTCAACCCGTCATTAGAATCATCCCTAGGACCGATCGATGACTCCCGAGCATCTCTGGAAAAGCATCTCATTTGCATCCATCCCGAAGATGCTCAGAGAGTGGATTGCGCGGAGGGCCGGGAATTCTTTTCATCAGCGGCGACATAAATTGGCATCAGCGGGGATGAATGATCGTGGGGATGTGTCGTGTCAGAAGTGTCAAAGAGGTGATTAGTGAAAGCACACGTCGACATTTCTCTTCCACGGGGAAAGAGACATTGAGGAGGAAGGGAGGAATGAGAGAGGAAAAGTCGAGAAAAGTACCCGACATCTTTTATATAAAAATGTCAACTTTTGGAAGGCGGGATAACTTTCTCGGTCCAATTTTCAGATTATACCATGACACTATCGAGGCGAAACAGTTCACTGAAAAATATTCATTAAGTGTAGACCGTATCAAGAGAAGGAAGGAGCGAAAATATTTTTTTATTCTTCCTTTTCGTAAATATTTTGTTCTTTCTCCATATACACATCTTACTTATTTATCTCTTTTAATTTACTAATTCAACATGAATTCAGTCCTTTTTACATCAACCATCACTGATCATCCACAAAAATTTTAATTTCTTATTTTGCTCTATTTATCGCATAAATAAAATTACCTATTCAGTGATAAATTTAATTTTCTACAGAGGGATTTTTATTATTCTTTAATTTTAAACATCACCAACAATAATTTAATACATGAATGCAAAGACTACAAAATATTTTATTTCGAAATATCTTGTATCCCTTTCATCCATATATTAAATTATTAAAATTTATTTTTGTATAAATTTTCACTTGAAAATTAAATAAAATATTTGAGTTTCAAGGATTTTTCTTGGTAACATTTATTTTCTTCGTACATTAAATTTATTTACATTATTAATAAAATATAAATTCTAAACAGATATTTAAACACTTCTTTATAAATTGTATTTTTCTTAAAGTTTTCACTAATATCTTACGATATATCGTTTACATCTATGTAGCCCAACAATTTTAAAACACATTTCTTGTAAAAGTAATGAATATATTAGTTAATGAAGCATTAAATTCAGACTTTTCTCCGTAATGGGAATAATCATTTATTAATAATCGAAAATGACATTCAGAAAGTTTATAATAAAATTTTGGTATTAACATTAAATTTAAAAAATGAAAGGCATCATTAAGACTAAATCAAATTTTAAAAGAAATGATATGGATCTTGATTTTATTTATTAGTTTGTATGCGTTGGTCTAAATTGTACCCGAATCAAAGTTTAAGAAAGATTCCATCAGAACATTTAAGTAGCGTTTTGTTCAAGTTATTGAATGAAAGAATTAAAAAGAAAACTATTTCGTACACGCATATCAAAATGTAACTTTTAGGAACTTTACATTTTTCGATTTATTAAATCTTTTAGAAATTTTAATCATTAAAAGATTGCGAGTAATGATGAAAGCATTGGTCCTACATTTTAAAGAAGCTTTCTTTTGTTTTTCTAAAATGAATTTTTTAAAAAATGACGTCTTATATTTTATATATTTAATTAACTAAGAAAAATAAAGGTTATAAGGTTTAGTTATATTAATTATAATACTTAAAAGTACCTAATAAGGTTACTATGCTGACAATTTTTTTAGAATCAAATGCTATGTAATTTTTGGAAATGTTTACATTTTTAAATGTAGTTCAAATTACATAAAAACCATGCATGCGCCAAATTGCATGAACAGGGTTAAAAAGATAATTTTTATTTGCTTTTAAGTATTATATCCTTATAAGACCACCAGAAATGAGATGTAACTAATGGTGTGAACTTTCGAAAGAAAAACAGGTACGAGCAATCTGTGGGATATTAAGTTATTTTTGTAAACAAGTCATTTCATTGAACTTAATAAAAGGATGATTTCAGATAGAAATTCTTTCCTCCTACAATGATATCATGGATTGAATAAGAGCTCAGCTTTCTATGAGATGACAAATTCTTATTAAATTAGTCATAATGACCTCTTTCTATGAATCATGCCAAGATTTCATAAAATAGATCTCGTTAATGCGGCATCTTTCTAGCACAAGTCATGCGTCCATGATATTGTTAGAGAAATAATTTTGCTCCAAGATTATTATTATCTTCGGTACAAGCACAAATTTCATAAATTTTTGTCGTAAACGTCCTATTTAACACTTCATTTCTACCACAACTATATCTTTTAAACCATGTTAAATTTTTGCATCCTAAGAATAGTAATAAATTAAATTGATATCGTCAGAAATTGGGATAAAATTTACTTTTTAATTTAAAATACAACTTTACTTTTTTAAATTTAATATACAAAAGGGAAAATAAGTTTTTATGCATTAAGCATACCAAACGTTTTTCTCAATCTGGGATCAATCTTTAATTATCGGTTTGTATATTACTGCTGGTCAGCACTCTGGTCTTAGGTCCATCAGTTCGCAAGCTTGATTCCCACTACGAACACGGATGATTGTAGTGGTTCAGAATCTATTTAGAACTTATACATTCTAATCTAATTTGTTCTCATGCTCAAAAGAAGAATGTTTACCAATAAATAAACCAACCTACCAACTAGTCAGTAGTGATTAGCTGTATGCTTATAAGGACTATAAACATCAAAAACTTAGAAACACATGATGTCTTAGAGATTAATGTGTCAAATCCTCCAACTATGTAAGTATTATGAACTGATTATTTCAGTAAATACAAGATTTTGCACAGGAAAATCAGATGTGCTCTCTAGTACGTCACTAGTACACAAACGTACACATAAAATGTAGTACGTTTGTATGTATGTATGTGTATATATACCAGTTGTGTAATATCTGTATAATGTTAATGTAATGTCTGTATGCACTTAAAATGAGTAAAGAAATTTTATTACTAACAATATGAAATCTCACCATAAGCATCATTCCTATTGAAAGGTACTTTTTTTAACTTTATACGCATTGAGTAAAACATGTAAAGTCAAAATGACATTTAATCTAAAGGAAACGAAACTAACATGTTTTTTTAATCATATTTTATTTAACCTTCCATAAAAATAATAAAAATTACTATAAAAAAGTAAATTTATAAGTCAAAAAATATTTGTAAAAAAATTTAATAAATCAAAATTTATAAAAAATAATTAAGTATTGCGTATTGTCTATACTATAATTGTGATTTAAATTAATGGCACAAAAAATAGAGGTAAATTTTAAAATTAATTTAAAAAAAATAGTTATGTTTTATATTTGTTAGCTATGTTTTATATGTTTAGCTATGTTTTATGTCCAAAAAATAACCATGTAACTATTCATTCCTATTGTTTAACTGAAGCATGGAATAGGAATGGATGAATTATTTATTTGAATTGCATATTTACACCTTAAAATATCACAAGTGATAACTTGAGAAATGTATATTAGTAATTTTCTTATTTGATTCAACAACGTTAAAATTATGTTTATCAACTTTTCAGAAGTAACGCTTTTAATTGTTAGAAGTTTGGCAATTTCCTGTTAAAGTTATTAGACGTAAATAAAATTGAAAATATTCTTACAGCCGATACAAATAACCAGGGGATTAGTTATAATTAATGCATCTGTTTAATACACTATAATAAACAATTTATTACCAATTTGAATGATAATAACTTTAAAAGAAGATACGATTATGATCTTTATAAGCCCTGTTATATTTAAAATAACTATTAATCTCTAGAAAAATGTTTTTCCGGATAGTAACATAAATTTTTAATATTAGTTATAATAATACTCAGAGTTAAAAGTTTTGATCGTATTCATATTTCAAGTTATAAAGTAATTTTTATTACATTGTGAATTTTTTTAATGAGAAATTACTTCTGAATTACAGTTGTAACTCATGCAATTAAATTTTTAAAGAAAATATCAACTTAGGTACAACTTTTTTTAAGACACTGTATCTTTTTTAGGGCAACACATGCTGTGAATAATAGTAATTATATAATCCCGTAACCGTGAAGAGAAAAATCCTTCACCACTTTCCGCCAAGACTGTTGCGAGTCATTTATATGGTAGCATTTTTTTATTGCTGATTTAGCTAATTCTCTTTTCCTTGAAGAGATTGCAAACTAAATAAAGGTCACCTCTACCAATGATTTGAGGTTTGGAAGGTTTTATTCCTTCACTATAGAGATAATAATGCCTTTTTTGGGCATTTATAGAAAGAAATATTTCAAAACATTTGATTTTTCAAATACCGACACGTGCATGGCTTTAACGTATGACTAAATATGTGTAAATATCAAATGTAATTATTGAATATGAACCAATCATAATTACACAATATTAATTTTACTGTAAAGAGGCTAAATATTTTACTTTAAAAAATTTTCCCAGCAATTAATCTTATCATATAATATCAATAACAATATTAATTACATATAATAAATATATAATAATTATACTTGCAATCAATAAAATGAATAACTAAAGTATTTTATTTAATTTACCGTTATATCTAATCACTGTCAGTACATAAACTTTAATTGATTAATGTTAAAATTGTTTGTTTTCCTGCTGGTATGATACAGTTTATACAATATGTAAAAATTCTTGTCAATTTTTAAGTAGTTTAATGATAGAGTTGATTTATATAACATAATTTTGCTTATGGTGCATTTAAACGCTATCCGCATATCTAATCGGTACACACATACTACCGATTCCAAGTTCATTTTAAAAGAATTTGTCATTTATTTTATTGTAAATAATCTTAAATTTTAAGTTTCCCCTGAAATTATTCATATCTGAGGTTGTTTGTTTGATACTTCATGAGGTATTGATCACTACAATCACCTATCAAACTTTTTTAGGTTTCTTTTTCCCAAAATAATATAATTCATTCTTAATTCAGAACGAAAATTGGAAAGAATTTTAAATATCACGATTCTATTCAAACATTTATTTGCTCCGAGATATTTGTATGCATTTTATATACATTAAAAAGAGTAGATGCAAAAATTCTTAATTTTCATCCAGAGTTTAATCACAAAAAAATCCAATTATTTAACTCTTAGCAGAGATAATTTCATATTCTCAAAGCATATGAATGACAGTTTCCATTTTTATAAAACAATATTAACAGCGTAAATTTTTATTGAAGCCCATGATGTATTTTAGGATTATATTAATTCATAAAATTCAACACTGAATTCTTTATGTCATTATATTCAATTTTCCCAAATTGCAAAATAGGGGCAAATATATGAACACAAAATATATGCAAGTTTTGAAAGTCATTCCTTTGGCAGAATGAAGGGAATACCATCATTCTGCCAAGGGAATACCATCATCATTCTACCATCATGAAGGGAATACCATTGCAAAATTTCAAAAATTTAAATTATCCTGTAATAAATGACTGTTTTATTGGCTATAATGTATTTTCTTTTATCATTGTTGTGAGAGGCTTTTTTATGGTTTTATTGTTAACAAATGTCTACCACAGAGTTTATCCCTTACAATATTTTTTGAATTTGTTAAAGACTGTTAAGTTATTTACCACATTCATAAAGGAAAAAAGGTAAAATTCTTACTAGGCAGCAAAATGATTGCAATCATTGTATAGCATCTGTTGTTGTTGTTACTTATGACACTTAGCGAAGCCAAACCCTCCCGTCAGAGAATGGGTGAATTAAGTCAGAAAGAGCATCTTCCGTTTTTTGAATAGGTACCCCTATACAAAGGTGGAAGTGCGACTTTGGCTCACAGATGGCAGCACAATCTGAATCTTCCAATTTTGAGATTGAAGCCAAAGAAGACACATAGCCTGGCTCCAACTACCCCAGAGGTATTAATTTGGAATGGGAACATGGAGGATATTGTGACCATGACATATTTTACGAGCCCTAGTCACCAATAATAAACGCGAAGAATCTTGGATTAAGCCGGAATTCGAATTCACTGCCTTCCGGTAACGAGAACGACGCCCTAACCAAGCAGGCCACCGAGGCCCCGTATAGAATCTAAGTAGAGAATACATTATAACGGGTCAACATCCAATGTTCAATCTACTATCAATGAAAGCCTGAAACTTACTTCTCAATCATTATTTAAAGATCATTTTTTTTAAATCACCAATAAATGTTTCTAAGCTTACTACCTTCTATTAAAAGTAAATAAAGCTCTTGAACAAAAAATGGGATTAAACATAATATGACAAAGATACTACTTTAGATACCAATAAATTATTTATATGAATGTAAAAAATGTACATAGAAAGAGAAAAATCACTTCGATCATATTAACAACTAAAAGTAAGTTTATTAACTTCACTCTGATTATACAAAATGTTAAATTCAATTATTTTCTTCATTTGTTGTCATTATTATAACTCAAATGCATATGGCGAGCATTTTTCTTATAAGTTTATCAAAACATTCAATTTGCTTTTAAAGATATACCATTCGAAGACTTTTTAGAAAATTTCCCAAATATTTCCGTTCAACATAGCTTCTTCCAATTAATAATGCTACTTCTAAATATAAGCTTAGAAGAAATTAATTCTCTTTTAGCATACTTAAGGCTCGTGATTTTGATTTGATCATCCTTGAAACCAAGACCTATGATTTACTTAATAGCGACATACTATCAAGATAGACTTTCATATTTGAGTTCAGTTCTAAGTATGCTCTGAAATCTAAATCTTACACTAAAAGTTTCATAAGACACGTCGAAATTTTAATCTCTGCAACTTTACTGTTATCGACGCTGGGAATTGAGTTCCCAAATTTGTCAATGAATCCTATTTTTTCATCAAGTAAATCAATTTATTTAATCTACAATAGCATATCAATTTTTACAACTGATATGAAATAAATCGAATGCTGTAGAAACCAAAATTGTATTCAATTCAATAAGTATGAATACTGTTTCATCAATTTGTGAAGAGAAATCATTAACAAATAAACAGCCTTTTAAGTTACTTTTCTTATTCATTAGCTATATTAGATTAGGGAAAAAGAAATCCATTATTTTTACGTGAACTTTTTGTAACTTCTTTCAGATTCGTTTTGTAAAAAGGTTTAAAACAGTTTTCATGTAGATTTTTAGGTCTTGTGCGAAGCTACGACTGCTGACATTCTATCAAGTTTGATAATTTTTGATATTTTATAGACATTCTCTACGATGTTGTATCCATGCGAGGTGCATCTTTAGCATCCAAATACCCAAACGGAATCGACGAAACCAAAATTGTGCGTAACTAGTTGTTACAGTCATATATAGGACGATAAACACCTTTCACAATTTTAG
>JAPDSC010093930.1:0-12382 GCA_026290005.1 Latrodectus geometricus | reverse complement strand
ATATTTTAGTGTCAAATGTCACCTTTCCAATGAGCATAAATTTGAAATTGTTTGATAGATACCTCACGGTATAGCGATCACTACAGACGTCTATCGAAAAAAATAATGGATAACTTTTTCCCCAAACTAATATTATGTAAGTTGTGGATTCGCTAAAAAATACCATGATTTGTACCACTGTTTTCTCGAAAATTATTTTTTCCACTCTTTATCTATCAAGCACCTGAGAACCTCTGATGAAGACATCCATATGCCATTCATCCACCAATATGATACTGAATACACAGGAGTGATAACTCTTGCAAATTAATTAATAAATTACAATTTCTTTATCTTAATTTATTTCATCTGTGTTACTCGTTTATACTCTTCCGCTAACATCAATGGGAAAAAAAATAAGAATAGTGATATTAAATATTTAATACATTGTATTCCATGATACATGGGTATCACTTTACCATACCAATCACGTATTTTTGTCTTTTGAAAATTTAATAACTTTTGGCAGTTTAGTTTTTCATAGCTCATTAGCATATTAGAGTTATTTAATTTCATTAATTATGCTTCAGAACTATAATCCAATTATCGAAATTTTCATAATTAGCAATAATTTTTAAAAAAGCATCTGTTCATTCAATTCAAGCCTATTCAGCCAAATTGATGAATACTGGGTTAGATTCATTCCTTATTCTCAATAAACAATATTGTGTGCAGAACTGCCATAATTAAATCAACAGTATAGTCATTCAAGGAAACATTTAATTCCTTTCCTATTTGCTGATTAACAACTTTGCAAAAACTCAATTCCTTTTTTTCCATCTCGGCGCGAACTTTAAATTAAACTGAAATTCATAAAGGAAGTAAAAAATGTCAGTTTTAAGGAATAATTGAAAATATGAAAAATCATCCTACTTTGTAACGAAAATAAGTGGTATTGGGAGTAATAGAAAAGAAATAATGAATCTATCTGTTCATGTAGTAAATGCTGCAAAAATATAGTTTGGATTTTTGTATTTCACATTATTTCTTCCATGACAATTAAATATGGTATCAATATAAAAAAATATTTCATGGGGAAAATGGTTGACCTGTTATTTTTAAATTAATAGAGTTTTTACTTGGCTACTGAAAAAATTCTTCATGCTTGATAGAATGAGAATTTTGCCATAAATTGAAGTTAATTTTGCATTTTAATTTTTTTCTCAAAAAAATTAATTAAATGCCGCAGAAATGTTCTGAGATGAAATTACTGATTTCCTTAAACTTTATCGCTAACTGAAAAACTATTGAAATTCAAGTCAATATTTTCCAATAAGAAAACATTTTTTATATTTTTGTCTTCAGGTCATTACTTTTTTTAATTAAGGTAAAAAGTAATGCTACGACTAATTTTATTATTTAAACTTAAATGATATTTAATATGTGGATATTTAGTGAAAGTGGCTAAAAAATTTAAGGTACTAAAGTAAATATACTCTAAAAACTTGAAAACATACTGCATTATATCACATTTTTTCCTCATAGAATTATATTCGTAAATCTCATTTATTTTTAAAAACTAAAAATAATTATTAAATACATTATGTATGGTAATGAAATATTATTTTTGAGTAAAAACTGATTAATGTTTTGATAAACTGAACAAAAAGTCATACAAATTTTTAACATCGGCTAAAAGGTTCACTTTTTGTCTAATTAACATATTAATCCTAATTAATTATTTTTTTATATTAGTTTATAATTTTTTACAGTAAATATGCAAACTCACTCATGGAGCAGTGTTTCATTAATAGTTCTCAATTTTAAAACCTGATAAAATTTAAAAGAAAAACTCGAATCTCGGGAAAAAAATATTGTTTTTTGTAAAAGAAGATTTATCTTTTTTTAATGTATAACTGTATATTAAAACAATTACAAAGATCAATTTCCTTTTGTTTGTTTAAATAAATCAATGATTTTAATTTAAAAACGAGTTGAACAAAACAAAAATAAAATGCCTCTATTTAATGTGCCATTAGTTAGAGCAAGTAGTGACTCTAACACGTATTCAGTAGCATCTCATATTAACAATCTCACGTCAATATAATCATATCAAATTCCTGCTCATAATGCGATTTCTACGATGCAGTCAAATTATGTCTATTTTCATTATGTTGTAAGCAAAAATAAAATCTCGTCATCAATACATTTCTGCCTCTGGATTGATCATTGATCACATCATTGAAAATTTTCTAGTCCGTGGTGTTGTACCAAGATTATAGTTGACATTCCACACTTTTTCAATCCTCGTCGAACTGATCATGTGGACACGTGTTGTCTTGCAAACTCTATTCTCATCTGGTCTTGATTTTGATTTTGCGCGGTAACTATACGATTCATTAAGATGATAAAGGTAACATGTTTGTCTTCTTGGCTGCTAGTGATGGTGGTCCACTGAATTCCAGTTCATCATTTCACATGATCATCCTGAGTCCATCGATTCCACGGTATCTCGACCAAAAACAACAGAGGTATACGATAGGATAAACTAAAAACTCCGGTATGCTTTAAATTGAATTCCCTTTGTATCCATAATGTGTTACTAAGCCTTTTTCCTCGTCTGAGGAATTGCAATAACTTTTCACCAAATGACAATGTTAAAATGTAATTTATGCATGATAAACTTGCCGTACAATTTTATTATTTAAACACTTTGTAGGTATCGTATGCACTACCTATTTTACATGAATTTATTGAAAAGCTAAACATATCTTCCTGTCATTCAAATTTTAGGTATACAGCAGGTCACCTTGGTATGACAATTTTAATGGTCAGCAGGATACACTCATATCATTAAATTGATATTCTAATTATAATTGACGTTTTATGTTCTTTTCGGATTAATTAAATATTATAAAATGCAAAATATCTTACACATTTTAGATGTAGCCTTATCTTATGATGACTGGCCTAATCATCTGTATTAATCTGCTTAAATTATGAAAAATGAACAATTTAAATTCCAGAGTCGTTGAAATTTAGTAATTGTATTCCTTTATCATTATTATTATATATATTTTAAAATATTGTAATATAAATAACAGCTTTGAAACCATGTAATGAAATATGAAATTTTCGTTACTTGGTTTTAAATTTAAGTATTTAAATTTAAGCATTTATTTATTTATGTAATTTAAAATTTAATAATATGCCTTTAAACATAGATTGTAAAATAAATATTTTGCAACTAATAAGAGGATAAAGAAAGTGCTTTTTAAGTGATTGATGAATATGTCCTTTCAATAATACACGCTTTATAGACTTTCCAGCTTCAAATGATATCGAATAGTATGAGCGGACGATTCATAACTAACCCCAGTTATATACAATCTCGATTTATGTGTCCATAACTTAATTAAATTCCTAGTTAAAAATTATATAAATTTTGGTTAATTTAATTTTTCTTATGGCTATATTTATCTTACATTTGTCATTTCTTGTTTTTACTTATCATATTTTTGTTAGGTTCACTGTGTTTTGTCAGTTTTGATTTGAAAGATCATTATTGTCCTAAACGTACAATTTATATTCTTGTGTTGCTAATGCAATTATAATCTTGATATTTTATCGATCTGGTGTTATGGTGTTAAAGTCAAATTATTAATAATCTGTTGGATTAAGACTTAAAAATACTAATTGCATAAACATGCCCGTTTATAAAAGGGGAAGCTTATTGCAAATGTTTAAAAGCGGTAAGTTTGAAGACATGTACTAGTTGATTTTCCAATAACCTCCATTGTCTTGCAATGTAAATTGTTATATTTATTTTCGATTGTGCTTTAAATTGTTATTGCATAAGTATGGCGTACCGGTAATAAATTCAATTATAATTCAAATAATGATAATTAATTTTATTGTTAACAATAGTATTCCATTCGTTTTATTCTGTTACTAAATTTTAAGACTATTTTATATAGTAATTATTTTTATCATGTTTTAATTAATAAATTAATCTTGTTACTTTTAATTATGTCTAACTACTGGCATACTGTTCATTAGATTCTATTAATAAAATGAAATTTGAAAAAAAATGTGTTACAATAAAATGTAAATAAATAAAATAGAAAGATAATAAACATAATATACTTCAATTTTGCTGTCTTAAATAAATATATCTAGTTTTTGTTAACGCCACTATAGTCGTCCGTGAGTATGCTCTGCAATTGCATATGTTGATGATTTGCATATGTCATCAGCGAAAAGTATAATGTAAATTATATGGAATTGGCATGTTTCCTTCAAGATATTGCGTTTTGGTAACAAGCAGTATAATTCCTTACAAGATGTTTATAAAAAATATCACATAATTTCCCAAGTCATTATATAATGCTTATAAAATTATTAAAACTTTTGTGTTTTAATTACTCTTTTTCATTTTGTTTCTTGTCATTCTGTCAAAATAAAAAAAAAATTATATTTAATTTAATTCAAACTGGAAAGACACCCATTCCGTTTCATTAAAATAACATAAGTCCGTTAACTTTTTTATTTCAAAATATGCTCGTTAATTAGAAATTTAAAATCGCGTCAAGAAATTCAGACTTTTTTCTCTCAAATGCAACACAGCAGTGCTCTCTTTCTTATAGTCAAGTGGTTAAACACCATCAAATGCAGAGAATTGCTCCCCTTCAAGATATTTAATGATTCCAACAAAATACTGGCCACAAAACCCATCACCTAATTCGTGTAAGTCGGCAATTCCATATCCTCACCACGCTACTTCGCTTTTACTCAAATAGCACCCTGTCATGAAATTTTCTTTTCCAAAATTTTTTCTTTCCTTTCTTCAGCCATGTATTTTTTATTATTATTATTATTCCACTTCTCCGGTTTTCATCGCCTTGCCGTTTTATTTTTCCTTCTTATCCCATTCTTTCCTCACAATTATAACAGAAGCCAGAGTAAAAGTGTTGGGGAGGTCGTTGGCGATGAAACAACGACACGCAATCGCCGCCCCATAATGAAGTTGGCGTTGGAGGCCCGATGACGTGTCGATATTAATGAAGGCAATGCCCGAGAAGCCGGAGGAGTCCTTTATTGGAAGTTAAGAGTTTGCCAAAATAAGCCAAATGACAGCCCAGCATGCTTAATTGGAAAGGAGACTATCTAGCAAGTGCTGGAATCAATTAGTGTCCCATTTCAATCAATTGAGCCGACTCTCTGTTAACAAATGATATCAGTTCGCTTGAGACTCGGAAACTACCATCGATTCCCGACGAACGCTTGTAAGCCTTTGACCAATGCTGTAATCGTTGAGATTCGGGATTCTAATGAAGCGATAAAACTCTTGCTCTATCAATCATCCTCGCAGCCTATCATCCGCTCATGAGGCAACGAATAAGATTTGATTTCCTTTGTTTGTACCACAGAAAGATCTTAAAAATGTGAAGCTATCAATATAATCAATGTTTTGTTTAGAATATTATGGTAACTATAATGTTATTGATAAATTTAACCGTTAAAATTAAATTTAACATTTAATTCATGATTATGCCTTCTTTTATTGACATACGTATATATAAATGAAGCTTTGTATTAAATGTTAGAAACAAAGCTTTATTATTATAAATAAAATAGCTTTGATTAATAATGCATTAAATAAATATTTAATTCATTCAGCTAATATATATTTTAGTTCTTAAAATATTCTCATTTCTGGTGATTTAAAATTACAGTCAGTTTTAAATTCGCATGTAAACAACTTAAGTGTATTTAGGTAAGGAAATCAATCTTTATCTGCGAAATTTAAGTGCTAAAATTGGCTCTAAAGAACAGTACGTATTTTACTATCGCAACAAACGAAGGAAATAACTTTGAAATAGCAGTTGAAATAAAACTAGTGAGTTGATATAGTTATAATATTTGCGGATTAAAATAATTATTAACTCAATTGCAAGGAGTTAGATATAATAATAGCTGTAATAAAATTTTTTAAGAAAGTCTTATGTGTGTGTTTATTTTTATAATATTTGAATAGGCTACTGTTGAGACATCTTTATTCGGTTTCGTTTTTCAGTCAGTCATCTTATAAATAAAAATTTGCATTGAATTATATTGCATTTTATTATTGCACTGAAAATTTCATTAAATCTGAAATATATGGAAGATATCGATTTTGATGTTAAAAAATTACTTAAAAATAAACTTAAATGAATCCCAATCATTATTTTTAAAATAGTTTTGAATGAAAATTAAATTAAATCTAATGTTTTAATTGAGAAACTAATAATTTACAAATCTAAAATCTTTACTAAATTAGAATTTTCGTAGTAATCTGGATCTAAAATTTTTAGCTCTCCAATAGCGTTGCAATTTACAAAAACTTCAAAGTATTAAAACAATTTGAATTAAAAAATGCTTTTTTTTTAATTTTATTATGTTGCGACTTGTTTATAATTTTTGAGAAATGTTAATTTTTTTTTATCATCTATTGTGTAATTGATTTTTATTTTATCTAATACGAAACTCTTTTCCATGGCTTTTTTTATCCTTTTCAAATTTGAAGACTTAATACCAAAAGATCTTATTTTAGTTAGGTTCTCTCAAAAAGTATAGATGCATTTAAAAATTAATTATGAAATGAATGAAAAATCTAAACTATTTGAATATTTTATTAAATACACCTGCCAACGTACACATTTATGGTTTGATGTTTTTTTCATTGAATGGTTATTTATTTATTTTTTGTACACGTATATCAACCATATACGTGTTATTATATTCAACACTTACTGCTTAGCATGGATTCCGAACCATTACACACATTCAAGTTCAAGATAGGATTAGAGACAAAAAACTGTTGAATACATGTGTATATATGTATATACATGTATGAGAGTATACCTGAGGGATACATGTTGTAGAAATTCTAATTACCTAAATAAATGATCTAAGTATTAACTATAATTTATCATATTAAATTGGAGAAATGATATCTTTCATATAATAAATTGTTAGATTTTTGAAGAATTTTATTTTTGAAATCTAATGTAATTTATTTCAGAAATTAAGCAGGATTTAAATCTCTCTAAAAATAGATGCCAAAGGACCAATGAAGACTTTCTTTTCAGATCAATGTACCCTTGTTGTTTATTTTATTTCTTCCATTATTTGATGTCTTCAGCCAAAGAGGAACGACAGCTTGAACGCGCGATTTTCTCTCGTTTCAGCAATGGGTAAAGGAAGGTGGAAATTACACCTTTTCTTTTTCTCATCTTTTCCTTTCAGTTCTTTCTTTTCCTCCTATTTCAAACCCTAGCCAAAAATGTTCTGAGAACGTCAACGACCCAAAGAAACCATCCCCGAAACGTCGGGGGAGGAAGAGAGGGTTTCATTTTATTTATTTTTTTTTTTCAGTCGATCCAGTTTGTCGATAACGGGGTGGAGCCGAGAAAAGAACAATTCTTTCCTTCTCTTTTTTTTTCTATCGCTCTCTCTCTCTTTTACCCTCCTCACTTATTTCTTCGCTTTCCATACCTCCCTCTTTTTTTATTCATACCCGTAGAACGTCCGCATTGTGTATGCTCCTTCACTGAATGCAAAAGGGAGAAAAAAATGACGGCAGAATTTTATCTACCAAACCCCCAAGAATTTGCCAGTCCTTGGGCACCGAAAAGTACGCGTAGACATATAAGCAAGATATGGCCTTTGTTCGACATTCTTTGCAATGTTTGAAAACGAGAACGATAGTGAATTATATCTTCAAGGTGTCGTTATTGTGAAGAAAATAGTTACTCAATCCATAAAGAGTTTAGTGACTAGCGATTTGCTTAACTTTAGACACAGGTCACTGACTCGTTGTACAGTTAAACAAGAACATTACATGATATGATCTTTTATTCAATCTTTTTCTACTTATAAAGTTTAGTGTCTGCTCCATTTGCAGCAGAAATATAAAATATGTTAATTATATAACTCACGAAATAATCTGATATACTTAATTTGATTCATATATGATATTTTTTCAAAAATTACTGTATTTTTACTGATAATACGGGAGAAATAAGAACTGAATATTTATCAAAATACTGTTGCTTATTCATAAATGTTTATGCATAATTTGTAAAAATATTTTTATCCACATCGTCTCACAAATAAATTCAATTTAACTCCAAAAAGTATGTGCTAAGGTTATGTACACTAAAAGTATTGGTAGTTTTGTCACGTTAAAAATAAATGGTCTTTATATTAAGTAAGCAAAATTCTTAATTTAGCTCAAAAATAGTCAAGTCTTAAAAGAATGCTACTTTAAAGGAATTAAGCAACATTTTATTCATTTTACTATTTTTATCTTTTGCTAACAAATAATAATATTACATATTAAAAATAAGTACCAAATTGATGGTAATATTTTAGTACAAGTAAAGAAACAAGTAGATTAAAATTATCTTTGTATGTATTCAAATTGTGAAAGTATGCAAATTTTAGGAAGTTGATACAGTTTGTTAATACTATCCAATGTTTATTTCAGAAACAACAGATAATGGGATGCCTCGACGACTACGAACGGCATACACAAACACACAATTATTGGAGCTGGAAAAAGAATTTCATTTCAACAAGTATCTCTGCCGGCCAAGAAGAATTGAAATTGCTGCTTCTCTTGATTTGACAGAACGCCAAGTCAAAGTATGGTTCCAAAATAGGCGTATGAAGCATAAACGACAGACTTTGGTGCCTAAAGGTGAAGACGATAAAGATGGTGTAGATAGAAGTTTGGACAGTGGAAGTGATATTGCCACTGGTGGAGATAGTAATGAACCTGATTTAGACAGTGATCATGGAATGCCTTCAAGAACACCCGAGCATTCCAATACTTCCAAAGATATTCTCAACTTGGATAGTGATGCTGGTGAATCGTGCTGTGCACCATCTCCTGCCAAGTCAGATGCTGTTGCCCAGGACAACACTGAACAGTCATTAGGATCCTTGAAATCTCCTTCAGTTCATGTCAGTGCCGGTCCCAGTATATTATCTCCATCATCTTTGTCGTTAGAAAGACGATCCACGCCTAATAAATGTGATGCAAACAGTTTGCCATCAGATGATAACCGTTTACCTGTAAATACTATAAATATTTCTATGAATCATAGTAAGGTGTGTGATAGCATTTCTCCTCATACGTCTGCTTCCAGGGTACTTTGTAGCTATAACAGCAATAAATCTGATGCTACGTCTGTTAGCTTAGGTGTACAACGTAATATTGATTCTAGAGTAATTACAAATCCTGTTGTATGCTCTACTACATCGTCTGTACTACATACTAAATCTCCTAGTGTTCCTTATTCCACGCTCTCACAAGACAATTGTACTATAAATCAAGCATCTCCAGCTCCTGCAAATCAAAGACCCAGAGTATATCCTGGACCTTATCCACCAGATCCTGGTATTGGTGCTTACACACCTACAAGACCACCTGCCACTTCTCCCCCTAATGGTCCAACATTTTGCTATAGACCTCCACATCCCAACCACCACGCACAAACGATGCAAAGTCAACAATCTATCGACACTTCTTCCTATACTACTCATATGCAACAGCAATCGTATAAAACGCAACATCAGAACAACTTGCCTTACTATCCAAATACTGGACAAACAAATGTGCAGCCTGCTACCGGTGCACCACATCTTCCAAGTTCGTGTAACACCCACCAGACTGACGTTTACACTTCTCAGCAACGAGCAACTCAGATGCATGATCAGACAGTGTTACAACGAACACCCCAAATACCGGATCCTACTGTGTTACAGTCACATCAGCATTATCAACAACGGGGTTCTATGCCTCAACACTCGCAACATCAACAGAGTGGCTATGGATACAATACTGAACAGAACAATCATGGCTACAATGTTCCAGACTACGGCCACGCGAGGGGATATGAAAATTATCACTCTCAGCAACAAGGCCTGAACATTAGCAATGATTATATGAATGGCGCAGCAATGAACAATCAAGTGAGCAATACCAGTAATGGCTACTGCTACCCACCCTACCGAAATGAAAGTTATAGTGAAAATGGTGTTATGATGCCCCAACAGAGTGACATGCATGGAATGTTCTATGACATGAATAGTGCAAATGCAGATGAGACGGCATCATATGTCTCTCCTCAACCTAAAACAAATATGTCACAAGATTCCGGCTACTATGAACTTCAGAACTCTGTTCAAGAGGGCGCCACCATTCCAGACTTTGCAGAGAATCAAGAGAGATTTAACAGCCATACTGATGATTTCAATTACAATTGCTTTAATGAACCTGATTGTTATTCATCGAACACTACTTGTGGAACAAATGATTTTAATTTTTTGAATATTGCAAATGATTATTGCAATCCTGAATACTATCAACTTAGCTGATAGAAGACAAGTGCAATCTGAAGCCCATAAATAGTTGATGTTCAACTTTTTTCTTTCTTAAAAGATTAAACTTTTTATTCATTTACTTTAGTTTTGTATAGGTTAGCCAAAGAATTCTATCAAAACATATTCAAGGAATCATTAAAAAAAATAATAAGTCAATTTTAATGGGCTCAATGTTCTTAAAAATTCATTCTGAATTTAATTTATTCGAACCATCAAAATGTCAATTACTTAGCTGCATATGCTAAAAAAATTCATTCAAAGTTGTCTACACTTCTTCTCAACATTCAAATTATTAATATCTTTTGAATTTTTCGAACAAATTATTTCTTTTTTAATTGCAACTTATAAAAGTATTTTCATATTTCGTTTTCAAATTGTTCTATTTTAACAGATAACTTTATACACATCTAAGATTTATAATTAAAACAAAAAATAAGTTAAGATTTTAAACAAAATATAATTAATTTAAGAAAACATCATGATAGTTGGCGTTAAATTTCTTATATATAGAGTTCTGTTTAAAATTCAAAATTAAAGCATTCGTTTCATCTCATAATTTTTTGATAAAGACTTATTTCTAGAAAACAAGTACAATTCATTTTGATGTTTGATTACTTTTCAATAAGTTATGTTAAATAAGTCACCCTTTAATAAAAATGTTTTGTTTATATAGTGAATATAAACTAAGAGAACATTTTTATATTGAACATTTAAACTATGCATAAATATATAATCGAATATTTTATACTCAGAAAACATATATAAGAAAAATATATATAAAAGAAATTTATATTCCATTTCACGCATTTTCACATGTATATTACTTATTAATATTTACTTTTTAAAAGAAGAGAATAGTTTTATTTTCCCCCTTAACACAGAAAGTATCATTATCGACAATAAGCATGCAATAAATTTAACTGTTCAAAAGAAAGCCTCACAGAATTCTTTTCCAATTTAATTGTGCAGAAAAATATTTACCCTTTTGAATTAATATTTAAAAATAAAGCTTAACTCTGTTTATTTTTAATTCATTAACTAAATAAATAATTAACTATACTCAAGATACCTTTTTTTTAATTTTAAATTTTTAAAAGCATTTGATCGTGTGCACTGTTGAAGTTTCTAAATAACGACTGAAAAATTATTACCTAATAATTAAAATCACTTAAAATTAGTATTGTAAAATTTTTGCAAATGGATTTTATATTATAGAAAAAAAAATTCAGTAACGTACAAAATTAGAAATAAAAATAATAAATTTTATAAGTTACATTCGAGTTAATTAAAGGGAAAAAAATACAATTTAAATAAAATCGTTGAAATAAAGGAAGAAAACTCGTTACCATTTGGGGTGTATTCTCTTATTTTTCTAAAGCAGGAAAAGCAAGCAAACAATGGCTTTATTTAATAGAGGAAAATATTTGAGGCAGTGTGCGAGGAACCGTTAATTGCAAAAGCCTCTACATGAACCTAAAAAAAATGAACAAGAAAGGACAAGAGTCTCTAAAACATCTCTTTTTACAGTTTCTGTTATACAAAGTAATTTTCATACAGAATAGAAAAACTGTATGAAAAAAGAATTTTATGGACAAAAACTTATAAAAGAAAAAAACACGTAAGCAAACACCACAAAGTAAAACAAAAAATATTTTTTGTTAAAAGAATAATTGTCCAGCTTGAAACGTTAGACATGACATTTTGATTTACTGATATAAAAACTAAAAAATGTTTTGAATTGAGTTTTTTGTAGCTCAACCATTGTAAATTGTAATCATTTGTAGCTTGTATATAAATTGTTAAATTTGTACAGGAAATTTAACCTTTAAGCAAATATATGGAAGAAATGTGCAAATCTGTAAAGAAAAAGAAATGTTTGTGACAAATAAAGGTGTTTACGTATATTTGTGATATTTTTAATAAGAAAGTTCACATAACATTTATTTCGAAATCTTTTGCTTAAAAAAATGTT
>JAPDSC010093920.1:0-29787 GCA_026290005.1 Latrodectus geometricus | reverse complement strand
CAAACTGCAACAAAAATCACCCAATCACTTGATAAATTTTTTATTCCTTCTTTTTTAAGTAAAGCAGTTAAAATTAAATATTCAATAATAATTTTTACAGTTAAGCAAAAGAAAAATATGAAATAAAATTTAATTTACAAAAATTATAAAAAGGACATTTTAAAATACAGGAAAAAATATTTTTAAGTTATTTATCAAATGAAATAATTATTTTAAATATTAGCAGAAAATTCTTTTAAATATTATAATTTGCATTTGCTTATATTATACTAAAACTGCTACTTTGCAACCCATGCAATTTATTTACAGTTTGAAAAGTGTCGTCAACTGTTGATATTGACCGGACACTCTTGGCAAAGGATTGTCATTTGCGGCTCGCCTTTTAAAGTCCTGTTCCCGAAAGTCCGCTCCGAGTTTCTCATCCGAATTAGCAATATGACGTCATCAAGACCGAGAAATCAGTTTCTCGAATAATCTATCCTATAATGATGCTTACACGTTACGATTTCTCGGAATCGATATTTTAACTTCTATGGTATTTTCAACGATTGCTATTTTGCTTACAGACCTTGTGACATTAAAATTCAATTATATATATATACATTTTTATGCGCAATATGTACTTTGATAGTATTAAAGGAGCATTAAAAATATTATATATACTTAGAGTAAACTATAATATTATACTATATGTAATAATAATAATAATAATAATATAAAAGTAATATAATATTATACTTAGAGTAAAGTTTCTTTAATTAAAATATTTATAAACATTTTCAATATATTAATAAAATGTTTCAATTCCTTCATTTATTTTTGTGTATGAAAGAAATTTAAAGTATGCTATAAAACTTAAATCAAGAAATGCACAATACATTATAACTTCCTGCGTAATCAATTTATATTAATTAATTTTCAACATTATGAAATATAATGATGTCACTGTAAGAAAGTACATTGCAATCATAAGAAATAACATTAAAATTTTTAATTTTGCAATTCATCAAAATAGCTAGCTGGATAAAAAGAAACTATATTTTAAACATTCTAAAAGAAATTATATGTTATAAAAGTAGGGAAATTTCAGATTGAACAGGACTCTTTCCTTATAAATGATTTTAGAAACTATTTTCAACAAATCTTTGCAATATCAAATTTATTGTATTTAATTATTGAAAACGATGAATTATATGCAAGAATTAATTAATCTCTAAATTAATGTTTTAAAAAATAAAAATAACAAGGGCGAGAAAAATTGTAATAGGAAAATTTGATTTTCCAGTTTTCTGATGACGTCACTCTTCCATAAAGTTGAATGGCTGTGAACAAAATCTCCGATGCAAAAGTAGAACATTGTATGGCTTGTGAATTTTTGATATCTTGATTTCACTTCAAAGTTATTAGCAATTTTTCAATATTGTAAATAACATATTTTGTTCTTTATACTGTATTAGAAAATAATTATATTCAAAATATAACTTAATTCTTTATACTGTATAAAAAAATAATTCTATTCAAAATATGAAATTGATTGCAAATAAAAATAATATTATAATAAAGATATAACATATTCATTTATAATCAGGTTGGCATTACCTAAAAATGAAAAGGAAACAACTTCTACTACTACTCAAACAGCCGAAAATTTTTCTCGTAAAAATTTCAAGCGTGAAAGACGTGGCATTAGCCGAATCGGTAATATTTTATTGTTGTTTCCATTTTAAAAATTAAGTTTTGTTCATATGAAAGAATTTCAATACTTATTATATGGTCGTTGTTTATTTTTATTAATCTCCTGATTTAAAATAATGATTTATGACTTAAACTCGTATGACAGATGTCTGTTTCAGTTTTAGTTTTCCTATGTAATTTTCTATTATTGTGATTAAGTTTTTTTATTTTCCTTAAATTCAGTCCTTAAAGGTAGCTTTGAATTTCTTCGTTTGGCTTGTATATGTACAATAATAATTTCTTAATAGATATTTTGTTTGATTTCAACACTTGATCTTATTCTTGCAAAGTGTAATTTTATAGTCACAAATGCTTCAGCTTAAATTGACTGACCAGAAATATTTATTAAAGGAATTGGCCTTGAGATTTAATTTTTTATTGTGGTCACTAATGTGTAATCTTAATATTGTGTACACTTTAAATTATCTTTACCATTTCTATTTTGAAAAATATTGTATTTGTTGTAATGTAATTACTACTTTTTACACGTTATTTAATTTGAAGCAGCTTGCAATTTGTTTAAAATTATTCGGTTAAATTTTATTTGAAATTTCTTGTTAATTCCAAATTTTTTGTTTCTGTGATAATTAAAGTTCTAAATACATTTAATGTTACATTTTACCAATTTTTAATTAATTTAATTATCTTAATAATAAAGATCTATTAAGTTTGCATCTAGTTTCTTTTAGAACTAATTTTTATAAACTCATGGCACACAATATTTTAAAGTTAAAGCTATCTTATAATTGACATATAAAAAATTAATATTGTATCTATAGATATTATAAATGACATATAGCTTTAAATGTATTCATAACTCTTTGTTATTGGTATAATTTTAAAATTAATAAAATTTAAGAAAGTCATTTTTTTCATATGATGATTTTTTCTATTGTAGAAAATGTTAAATTTCTTGATAATATAAAAATTAAAATATTTAACATTCAGTTCAATATATTTAATTTTATATCAGTTCAAATGTGCTTAATTTCATGATGTTAGTGCAGAATTTATTATTGTATATTGCAAATATGTCATTCATGTATAAAGTTTATTCTCAACTATTAGTTAAATGAGTAATGCTTTAATGCTTATATCAGCAAATCCAGTTTTTGATATGTGATTGTAGTGGTTATGAGTTTACTTTATTTATAGCTAACTATATTAAATTAATTGTTGGTAAAAGTTAATTTTGGTTTCTAATATTAAATTGCCTTTGCATATAAAAATAAGGATCAGATTTACTGTACGGGTGACCGTACAGTAAATCTGATCCTTATTTTGAATGACCTTGGCAATGAATAATATTTTCTGGCAACCCATTTTTCCGCACAGGCAATTTTTTTTATCTCTCTTGTGTAAAGTAGGGAAATTTTGAAAAACTCTCCAAGGGTGACCATACAGTAAATATTTTCCAAAAATAACTTGATTAATAAGTTAATAGACAGTTTAAATTTACCAAATTTTAGTTTTTTACTAATATTAAAAAACTACTTGTATTTCATACCTAATTGATATTTATAAAGTAGAAATCACGTAAAAAAATTTCAATTCAAGTAAAATTAATATATTCATCTGTAAAATAGTTGCGATTTTAAAACATAATTTTCAATTTTAATTACAACCCTCATAATTAAGAAACTTTTTTTAAAACTTATATTTGTTGTCTATTTTGATCATGGAATTTATATGCAGAATTGTTAACCAGAGTATATTACTTTCGTGGCAGTGTATAAATCAATTCCGTTTTTATTTGTAGTATAGTACTTGTTTTAAAAAATTTTACTGTCTTGAATGGTTTTATGTTTTTGAAAAATATTAATAAATGTAAAACCATTCAAATATAATTTCCAAAGCTATTTGAGCAGATGTTCTGTTAAGATAATTAAGAAATATCTGCTTATATTTTTAATTTTCTTTCTATAAAACTATTTTGGTGTTTTTAAAATACTGATTTGTATCATATTTGTAGTTACATTATTAAATTGTTTCATAAAAATGTGGATAATTCCTTAAAGTATTTTATTTTACAAGTAAAAAAATATTTTTTAATTTACACCTATTTCCTTTCTTAATAGTGGTACGCCTGTGAGAAATGGCACGGGTTGACCAAAGAGAGGTATTAAGAGTTGCAGAAGATTTTGCTGATGAGGTAGATATATATAACATTTATTTTTATTAGTTATAAATTGTCAAATAATTTAATGAAAGTTTTTTTTAACTTATTTTAAATTGTATTGGAATGTTAATTTCACTAAAGTTAAATTGTTTTCATATTTCGTGCCGTTTATGAATATTTAATAAAAATATTTTACTTGATGTTTTTATAATAAGAGTATTGATTATTGTGTATAAAATCTTTCTAAAATAAAATTTATATCCTGAATTTTTATTGCTTCTCAATAATTAGGGTATATTTGTAAAATTTCATTTAAATTAGTTTCTTGAAAATGTTTGAATTTTATATAAAGTCATAAATTTATATTGAAGTAAAAATGTAAAAGAAATGGAAAAAAAAAAAAAATACTGATTTAAAACATTGATTGTAAAAGATATGCTACTTTTGAACATATTGCAATAAAGATATCTCAAATACATTAAAGATAGCTTTTTAGGAACAAAAGATTAAAATGATTTTTAATGGGTAGTTTTTATTAAAAACATTGGAAAAATTGCACCTATTGATGTTTAAGACTAATGTATTAAATTCTATTTTTTCAATTGGCATCCAAGATTAATTGAAAAGGAATACATTGAAATACTTAGATTATCAATTCTTAGAATTAAAATTCAAAGTAAAAGAGCAGAAAAAAGTTCTTATAGTTACAGAAATTATTCTCTTTACTTATGTTTTCCTTAGTTAAAAAATGGAAAACCCCTTTGTAAGCAAGCTTATTTAACAATAATTATATGTGTAACTTACTAGAGTAATTTATCTCATTATTACATGAAAAAACAAAGAAAAATCTGATTATTTTTCGAGGAAAATATTGCTATTTCTGAGGAATTATTTTATTGTTTTTGAAATTCTAAGACGAAGAAATTTTAACATATGTTTTTAATATTTGACTTTGAATTGTCTTACAGTTAAAAAAAATTTCAAGAATTTTAGAGAATATTAACATAGCAGATTGCCATGTTTTCTCACATTAAATGTAATTTTATTTAATTTGTCTTCAATCATTCTTACTTATGAACTCAGAATTATGATATTTTAATTATTAATTATTTGAAAATTCTTGGAAAGATTCTCTTAAACTACATTGAAGGTTTCTCTATAAATTTTTTTTTTTTTATTTTTGAAACAGATTAATACAAACTGATCACTACCCTATAGTAATAAATGAGACAATGTTGTTAGTTAATTAAATTTCATTGTCATAATCAAAAAATGATTGCTAATAAACATAATTGCAAAATCTTAAACTCAGGGCTTCTAGAAAATAAGCTAAAAAATAAGGAATAAAAAATATCTATAAAGAAATTCTGTGAAAAAGATTAAACCTTTTCATTAGACGAAATAATCGAATTTTAAGAAAACAATCAAAATAATGAATTTGTTAATTAAATTGATCTATATTTTTAAATTTCTGCATTAATATGAATATTTGTAGATTTATTAAATGTTTTTTGGATAACTTCAATTTTGTTAGTTCGTAATTCATGAGCTGGAGCTTATATGTAAATTTAAATGTATAAATATATATGTATGTGTGTTAGAGAGATAAATGACTGTACCTATTCATCAATTAACTTCAGAATTATATTTTAGTATACACCTTAAATATATAAAAATAGTTATTCAAATTGGATTCGTACTTTTTGATTCTTAATAATTTCAATATACTTTTGAAATGTTACTTATTTTACAATATATTAAAACTAAATGAAATGCATTTTTTTCTAAATTTCTTAATCTTTTTTAATTTCTCTAAATTATAAAATAAAAATGTAAAAACTGAATTTCTTGAGTTAGTAAATTTTAATTTTAAAATTTATTCTTATTAATATTTTATTTGTCAAATGCAATTACATTGGCCTTTAGGCTATTAAACTTCTTGCTTGCCAATAGTACTGAAATGTACAAAAGAAAAATTATTCAGTGCATCACACTCTTTCAAATGTTACGTCAGTAGCTGTCCACTGTTACATAAAACACGCAATGTCGAATCAGCTAGTCCAATGATTTGATGAGCTAGTCCAAAATTAAATAATTTTGTAGACAGTCATGCCCTGTCAATAGTCCAAAAGATGCAACTGCAACTGTTTGCTGGTGGTTGGGAACAAAAGTTCGGTTTTCTGAGAGAACACTTCAAAGTTTGCCCTCATAAGCCCTTGTGGCAAAATCTCTAATTCTTTTGATGTTAGCAATGTCAGAAGCTTAATAGAATGGAAGCTTTCATTCTTTTTTAGCTTTTGGAGAACCATGGTCCCCTTTATCACAAGCATATCAGCCATCTCATTCCCGTGAATAGCACTATGTGAAGTTACCCATTGAAAAGATATCTTGTGGGAAAATTCTTTTATGACTTCCTGACACTGTTAAATGCATATATTCTTACACTCTTAGTAAGGAGAGATCTGTATTGCTGAAGTCGAATCAGATAGTGCAGCATCCCTCCTGAATGCTCTGTCTTAATGATAATTGTTGGAGACCTAAGTAAATGATTTCCAATTCTCCATCAAAATGAGTGGAGTAAGCCTCTACTGGTATGTAGAAAATGAAAAGTTTGCTAAAAACTCTAACTCCAGCCCCCTGGATCCTATCAAAGAGCCATCCGAATATACTTGTATCCATTGCTCAGCTGGAAAACATTGCTCAATTGGTTCTAAAACTATTGTTTTTATTTGCTCTGGACTAATTTTAATATACATTCTGCAATATCAAACTATTTAATAATTAATGGTAAATTTTTTTTTTTTTTTTTTGAATTTTGAAAGCAAGTATTGTTAATTTGTTTAACTCTCAAAATTATTTCAGTTCCTTTTAATATTAAAATAAATCCATCTTTTTGACAAATTATTTCTTGTGAAAAGATACTATTCTTAATCTTTTCACGACAGGGCGCCTTTGTTTAAAACGCGCGTTCAAGACAAAGCGGAAGTGAAAGGAATTGTGCTACAAGACGGGAATTTTGCCCCACTAGGCCTAAGTTTAGGGGAGAAAAAATCTCAAATAATTAAATTTAAGTCCTACCACCGTAATTTTTGGTAATATTTTAGATTATTGCGTAATTTGTCTTACAGCATTAAAACTAGACTTTAATAATGTGTTTCCTTCAATTTATAAGAAAATATATAATAAAAAGTTTGCTTACCTTGAGAAATAATTTTTGTAATTGCTATTCCAAAATTTTAATTTACAAAACACATTAATAAAAAATATATGACAAGGTTTATTAACAAAAAGAAATAAAATTTAAAATAAAGGCTGAGGATGGAAAATCTCAAAGCAGGGAGAAACGCAAAGTTCTTCATTGCAAATGTCCATGACAGAATCGTTAGAAATATCACTTTCTAACTTTTTGGCAAATGAATCATCACTTTCATCTATATCGCTAGTTGGTTCATTTACCGTACGAGTATATTCATCCTCTGATAAATAACGTTTTCTTGCCATAATAATCTAGAGTCAAGGCTTTCCGAAATAACAAGAGAAGTGCGCAAAATATATCCGAAAGCAGTACAAGCTGTAACAAAACTGATGCTAAAACCCTAAAAGACCTTACATAGTAGCGAAAACAAAAAAATGTTTTCGGAGAGCTATCAGAAGCGAGAATGCTTATACCACGTGGAAAGTTAAAGAGCAGAGCTGCGTTTATATTACAATTTCCCCCTTCCCCAGCCACAGCTGACAAGCAAAATACAAAAAACAGCCAGAATATAAGCAATCTGAAGGTCAGAATACTAAAACTACGTTCAGTTTAAATGTAATGGACACAGAGTACCATCTAGTGGCTATTAAAAATTGTTTCAGCTTAAAATGCATATCTGCACTGCCCGTTCACTAAGCTAGTTCTCCATGAGTGCACGGGTGAACCGCCCGGGCCTCACATGCGTCTGTACGAAATGCATATTTGATTCGCTGTGGTGAAGAGGTTAATTTATTCTTAATATAGATTAATGGCCTAATGTAGGATGTGTCTCTTACTTCTATCAATTGATTAACAGCAGAACTGACAACTGATTAATGCAGTGGACTTCAGTTCAACTCTTCGCAAGTTTGATCCTTACCTTTGGTGTTATTTGTGGTAGATAAGAATCCACTTTAATTTAAAAGTCATTGTTCAATTAACCCTTGTGAGTAAAAAAAGTTACAATTGAGCGATAAACAAACTAAACATTTTGTAGTAGAAACATTTGTTAACATATATTTCTACTACCAAGTGCCTTTTATTTTAGCCTACCATACAGTAATAAAGATATACTTCAGAATTAACACCTTGTTCATGCAACATTAAAAAAAAGAGACCTTTATAAATATTGAATGTATGTGATGAAGATAAATTAAGATTGATTTCTCTATCAATTAGGTTCTCACAGCTGTGAATTATAAGTAGCACATCAAAAGGATTAGTTGTCAATATCCCTTTTGGTTATGTTTAACTTTGGTTTTTTAATAGAAACCAAACTAGAGTCAAAATTAATTGTAGCTGTAAATCATAAAACTGCAATAGTGATTTTTGGGTTTCTTTTACCTTTGTAATTCTTTGAAATGGGGTTTTGATGCTGATATTAAAATTAGAGGCCTCTAGTTTCTAAGAACAATAAAAAAAATTTATTTTCTATTAAATAATATGGATTTTTTTCCAATATTCTATTTTTAACTCTTTTGTTTGTTATTTTACCTATATGATCATTGCTTTTTAGAGGTAATTTTATAAATTCTTCCATAATATATATATATCATAGGTTTTATTAATAAATAGAAATATAATTGTTGCTGGCCCACACATCACATTTTACTGCAAATGAAAAAAAGTGAAGTTATTAATTTAAAAATAAAATTTCAAAAGTAATCGCATGTAAACATTGCAATTTAATTATTTCTTTCTCAAAAAAAAAAAATTTTTTTTTTTTTGGTAATTTAACAGTAAATTTATTAGAACATTATTTGTACATACAAAATCAAACAATTTTCTATCACAAAGAAACCTGTTTTTCAAAGATTTTTTTCAATTTCTAACAAAAATTCTCAACTCTTACTGAAAATTTTCTTAAACTTTTATATAAATACTCAAATGAATCAATACTACTTATTTTGTCAAAATAATACTTAAAAGCTTGAATTTAGAGTTTAAGACAAAAACACATAATACATAATTTAATATCAAAAGATTTTGTTTGTTAGATTTTATGTTAACAATCTTTTTTAAATTGAAAATTTTTTAAATTGTTAAAATTTCACAATTGTTTTTAATAGTTTTAAATTCATTTTTTATTGAGATAACAGATTTAATACATTAAGTTTATACTCAAAATTATTAAAAATAACTTTTTACTATAATAAAATGCCTTTAAAAACGTTACAAATGTCTGGTAAAAGTGTCACTTTAATAAATATGCATATTTTCTTATTCCAAAATAAAAAGACCAACTCAAATTTCTGGGTTGAGTATTTATTTCTGAAAAATATAGGCTACTGCAAATTTACCTCTTATGTAACTGTAAGTTATAATTGGCTATCTTATATTTTATTAAAATTACTTAGTGAAAAGTAGAAAATTTCTTTATGGGGGAAATTGATTTCATATAGGCCAATTCTCTAGATTTTTAAGTTACTTTACTGCTATTTTAATCTATTAATGGCAGCTGAGTAACTAGTGCTGTGGCTTCAGTTCAATAGTTTGTGGATTCAGAATTCCTTGTTATTCAGAATTGTTAGTTGCTGTAGAATCAACACTTTGTTACATTTGCTTATCATTTCCTGCACACAATAGGTCAGTCCCCCAATTTTGATAAATTTAAACTGTCATTGATTTAGAGAAATGTTAAATGCTTGGAAGTGTTTTGTTAAATATCAGTTTCAACTTTCTTACTGATTTTTTTTTCCTTTTGTATTCATTTCTTTACATTTGTAGTTAATTTGTGTAAAATTGAAAATATTAAAAGTGACATTTGATTTTATTCATGAATAATAGAAAATATCAGAAAATTTCTGATAATCCAAGAAATATTATGGCTGTCATAGATAATCCAAAAAAAAAAAAAAAAAAGTGAATGCAAATACACATTTTAAAGTTGTATGCATCAAAGGCAACCAACACATTTGTTTGAGGAGTAATAAAAGTATTAACAATTATTTATATTAACTTCTTTGGGATTGAACTTTTTTGGAGCTTTTGAAATCAAGGATAATTTGCAAAGTAGATAATCAGGAGTTTACAATATGTGTTTATTTATTACAGTAAATATTTTCCAGACACTTGTGTGGAAAAAAAAAAGTATATTACTATGAATGAATTTTTGTCATGATTAACTATCTTAGGTAAATGTAAAATATTTATCTCCATTTTAATGAAATGTATAAATTGATAAAACCTGTTTAAAGTAAATTCTTATAAAAATTTTATGCAACTTGTAAGAATGTTTTGGGCAAATTCCTAATTGTGTTATTCTTGATGCTTAAATGTTTTTAAGTATTTTCATTTCTTATATTTTCCTTTTGTTATTCTCTGTCTTAACAAAATGTAAGCTAAAATTTTGGTGAAATCCTATGACTTTGTTTAGGTTTAAAACAATTTCTAATTTTTGTGCTAAGCACTCCCCAACCTAAATTTACACAATTTGTCAAAATTTTCTACCTTAAAATTTTTTTCCTTTCTTTACATATTATAGGAAGGCTTACAGACTACTAAATGCTCATGTTAATTTTATACTTAGTTAAATGTAAGCTAAGGCTAAGTTAATTTATACATTTAAATATATATATTATATCAAAGGCTAGTGGCATAGTGGTAGCGCTTTGTGTTCCCATTATACTGATCTAAGGTTCGATCCTTAGGTTGGGCAAGGTCAAACAAGCCTTACATCTGAGTAAGAAGCATACTTGGGAACTAAACCTTGAGGGTTTTGCATTAGGCTGATCACCTAACTGTGATATGTTTCAGACTCCAAGCCCTTCTGCAAGAAAACTGATATGATCACTGTAGATTATGGTCCTCATATGGGCTGTTGTGTCACTGAGTTTAATTATATATTAGAAAACAATATGATATAATTGTTAAAAATCTAAAATTTATAAATCCTAGATCTATGATGAGTGGCAAATATAGTAATTTAAATAAAATGGGGCAGCCTCTTTTGGTCTAATACATTTAGAATTTATCAAAATGCAAAAATTTTTTAGTGTCATACAAAACCAGAATTATTTGCATAGTTTCAAAATTCTATTAACTAAAAATGTAGCAGAGACCAAAAATGAACCAAGTGAATTCTTAAGAACTTAAGTGGTTTAGAATGGTATATTAAATTTAAGCACAGAAAGGAACTACTAGATTTGTAGATAGTGCATGGATTGACTCATTTAAATGCACATTGCATTACCTTTAAATAATAACTAAATAGTATTCAGTGGAAAATTTTATTTTAAATGTTTTTTTTTTTAAAGATTGTTGCTGTAAAGATGTGATAGAGTAACAAAAAAGCAATTTTGTTTTTGTCATGCCTAGTGAGTGGAATACTGCATTTGTTGATGTTTTGCTTAGTAGTCTATTCAATGGGACTATAAGCAATTTTAAAGTGGATGAGGCTACAAAACACACATTAGAAATTTGGTTTAAAAATACTTAACGTATGAAAATCAGAAAAATTTCATGACTTGTCATAATTACTGCAGAATGCAAATCTATTACATTTAGGACATTACAATAGGAACTGTATACAGTAAACATTTAAAGTCTAGTATATCATAAACGGAAATTGGTCACACATGTGTATTAAGATGAGCATTTTCAATGGGCTAGAAATCACACAGTTAACTTGCAAAATGTTGTATGACATTAGTCATGCTTTTATTCAAATGTTACATGTGAAAGGGGAAAGCAATAATAAAGCATTTTATCCTGAATTTGTGCAGCTCAGGTCAAAGCTTTGGATTTTCTTATTATGGATCATATTCAGTCAAGATTATCCTAACATAAACCTGAATATTTATTTTAACCTTCTTTCTGTATGATGAAATATTACATCTCAGTCAATTTGGATGAGTATACTGTTAATTCTTTCAAGATGACTACAGTACAATTCATCTAGTTGGAAAAAAATGTAATTGATTTTATGAACATATTATATATTTATTAGCCTGCAAAGTCACCTGACTGGTATTTAGGAAATACATGTTCATGTTGATATAAACTAGAACACCAAAATAAATACCCTTGGAATTTTGTTAATTTGTGCAATAAAATTGCTAGCAATTGTCTTAAACTAGTGTATTTGCAAAGTTTGGCAAGTTCACTTTCCAAACAAATCCAGTCAGTTATAGAAGTGATGTTGAAAAATATTAAATATTATGTTTTTATGAATTTTTCAAAAATTAATATATTTGTCTGATGAGCTTATTTAATCCTATTAAAAAGATACATTTTCTTTTTTTAATTTACTATTAAATAGACAAAGCTGTTATTAAGAGTATCTAATTTAATATGAATATTGTTTCAGCAAAATCAGTATGAGAAGAAAAATCGACTTGGAAGAAAATATAACTGGTTTTCTTAATTCTGTTGCTTTTTAGTTAATTTTAGTGCCAAGCAAAAGTACTAGTTATACTTTTGAAACAAAACAAAGGACTTTTCTGTCAGATGAAATAAAACAACTAATGGTAGATAAATATAAATTAAATTGAAAAATCTATGATAAAATTTTGCCTAGCGAAAGAACTACTAAATTTAAGTAATTCCAGAGCTTAAGAAAAGTGAAAAATATTTCTCTGCGTTAAGAATAAGAGAATATTTGAATAATTCTGAGGAATTAATAAATTGTTGGAGTATATTAATCTGCAATATACTTTAATATTAAAATTTTGTGGGGGAGGGGGAACTAGAAACTTTATTAAAAAATAATTAGGAAAAAAAAGGAAAAAATTCTTTATGAAATTTAATTCTTGCATAAAATTTAATAGTAGTTTTTTTCGTTTTTATAATGCCTTAATCAGTTCATACATTATAAAAACAACATATTAAGTATGGAAAAAATGTAAGATTTCCAAAAAAGAGTTCTACTCAAAAATAAATCTTACCACATAAAGAATTTTATTGAATTGGTAAAATAAAATACTTTAAAATTTAGTTAAGAAAAGAAGCTTGTTATATTTGGATGTCTCATCTATCTTAAGCATGCATGTCAATAGTTACAGGCTATGCTTTATGTTTGCAATTGTGTTTATATTTCTGTCTACCTTCTCTTCAAAATAATTTGTGTTGCCAAGTATTTGGCATTAAAAACTTTAGTATTTAAGGATAAATTTGTTTTGAAATATATCATAATTATAGATTCTCATTTTGAATATGAAATTCAATAAAATGTTTTTGAATTTTCGATTTTGTCTTTTCTTATATAAACATTGTTATATCTTTTAAAATTATGTTGACTGTATTTTTGTTGATTATTGTTCTACCATATGTATTTAAAAAAAATCAAAATTCTGAAAGTGGAAATGGCCTTACAAAATAATAAATTTTTTAGCATTTTTTCCATAAGGTTCAAGGAAATGCAATAGTGAATTTCCTTACGAAAAGATGACGGCTGGTTTAATCATTTGTAATTAAAAAAAAGATTGAAATCAAATATATTTGAGTTATCTGCAATGATTTTATTTTTATCTATTTCTTTATCCCAAAGTATTACTACGACAATGATCTTGAAAATATCTGAACAGCATTTTATTAGATTTTTAAAATTTTCATTGTAATTTATGTATTTGAATTAAAATTATATTGGCCTTGAGCGCTACATTTGATGCTTTTTCTAAACCAGTACTAATCTATCTAGTAAAATATTTAAGTTTATATATAGAAGCTAATTGTATAATTTTTAATCAATATCAACATAAATATTATATGAAATCGTTGAAAAATTGTAAATGTGTTACTTGATAAGTTAAAATAATAAATTAAATAAAAATTGAAAAAATGCCATATAAAATATACTTTGAAAAAAAGAAAAAAAAATAGACAAAAAGTTCGTGCTGCAAAAATTACTGTATGAAGATTAAAAGTATGTATATTCAGACTTTTTCTTAAGATGTTTATTAAATATTTTATGTAGATGGAAGATCAATTCTTTCTATCTTTAGAGACTACCCTTCAGATTCCTGCCGAAAGGTTAATTCTCTTGCTTTCGATTCAATAGTTCCTATTTACCAATCCCACCTTGGATGTTAGAAATTTGGAATCTACTTAAACTGTTGTTCCCGGTCCAATTCGCTTGTGCACAACTGATCATGAGCGTCAATCAAACCAAACACTTATGATTCTTTGCTTTTTATGATTTGTATTTATAAAAGCATATAAGGATAAGTTACTTTTGTCTTTTACTTATGATTAATTTCCTCTAGTCCTTTCTACTTGGCATTCGATCCCAATTCAAAACATCTTCATATTTTCAGCTTGAACATGCTACAGGATAGATTCTAAATATTCTTTGAACGAGCAAACTTCTATATGTAATATCTTTCACATGTGTTTAAATCTTGCTATATTTGATGTTTGTCAATCGCATTTGTCATATTAAAAATATGATAAATGAAAGAAACTTGTGTAAGTTTGTCTTCAAAATAATAAATACTAGAAAGTAAATAAATACAGCGATGTCAAAGAAAAAGTTAGCTTAATATTTATATTAATATTTTAATAAGTTTGTTTTGAAAATAAAGGAATAAAACATAGATATTAATTTCAATTTACATTGTGACATAATTTCAATAATAAACATTTAGGACAATCCTGATAGCTTTAATTATAATTATTCCGTACTGCTATATAGTAGTACTGCAATATGCCATGCTTGTAAATATGGCAAAATAATACTACTTTCGGAAATTATTTTTAGAACAATGAAACTTGAGTGCGTTTATATCACTCTAAAAACTTAAAAACGAATTAATCTTTTTAACTGTCAAAATTAATGATATCATTTATATTATACAACACATACTTTAAGTTAATACCAGCGAATGCGGAAATACTTGAATCTTATTAAATGTATGTGTATTTTTAACTACACTGATTATCATTAAGGAAAAATCTCATTAACGCAAAAAATTATCTATGGAATTTAATGAAACTTATACACATTATATAACACGTAAGAAGGTACAAAATAGCATAAAAAGGAAATCAGACGATTATGGTATTATAAAAATTAGCATATATATACAGTGAACAAATGGAAGGTGTAAGTTAGATAAAGGAAAAGTACCTTTAATATGGGGTGTGATCCTCTCGAGAAGTAATACAGAACTTGCAGCGATGTGTGATGCTCTCAATTATGCTATCTTTTAATCGTGTATGAAATGCAAGCCATTGCTCTCCCAAAGTAGTTGAAAGCGTGGCTAGGGTCCTAGGAGGGGGATTGAAAGCAGCTACACGTCATCCAGAGCTTCCCAAACCCGCTCGATTGGATTAAGGTCCGGTGATCGTTCTGGCCAGAGCATGCGATGAATTTCTTGCTCAAGAAAAGCATCCACAATGCGAGCCCTGTGTGGTCCTGCATTATCATCTTGTAACACAAAAGCATCACCTATTGTCCCGGCATAAGGGTGTACAAAAGCATCCAAGATTTTATCTCTGTGGGTGTGAGCCTTGACATTTTCGCTGGTAAAAACATGGAGGTGTTCACCCAGAGATACAACCCAAACAGAAATGCTGACTGATCCGTATACATCTCATTCACGGATGTTTTATGGATGAAAACTATTCCACTTAATGTGGAATAGTTTTCATCCATCAAACATCTCCAAATGAAAATGTGCCTGCTATCACTTTCAAGGCTGAACCTGGATTGTTCCGTAAAAAGAATATCTCTTCGTTGATCACGCGTCCAGTGGTCATTTTGACGTTCCCATTGAAAACGTTTCCGCCTATGATGTGACGTTGGGGGACTCAAATAACTTGTCGCCTCGCGTAAAGACAACATTCGTTAAGCCTTCAACGCATGATTGATCTGGATACAAACTTTCCAGAGCTTGCAGCGATACAGTATCTGAGTTCAGCCAGAGTTGCGATTCTATTCCTTTGTCCGCATAATGACAAATGTCGGTCATTGACACTCTTCATATCACGTGGCCGTCCTTTGCTGAATCTCCTGGATGCCAAATTCGTGGTTAGAAATTGTTGCCAAGATCTGACTCATAATCAGCCATCTAGCCACTTCTATCTGACTTTGTCCTGTCTCTAGTTTCCTGATATGAATTGCAAGCCATTGAAAATGTTCGGATGCCTGCAGGCCATTGTTACAATTTCGTTATACCAAATTTCTAAACCACACAGCGACAATTGCCTCCTTGCTCTAAGACATCTATTTTTATTCTTTTCGTAAATGACGTATTCCGACAGCAGCGCCACTATTTCGCATTATGTCATTGTTCATCTCCTTATACTTACCAACATATTCAAATTTCATTGAAATTGGCTTATTTTTGGGAGAGTTATCACTGTTTTTGTGATTTTTCATTAGTTTTTTAGTAACCAATTATTTAAAAATAATTAATTTTAATTTTGATGCATGATTTTGTGTGCAAATTTTTTGATATTGAATCCATTAATTTATTGATTGAAAGAAATTAAGTTTAACTGATACAAAATTTAGCTTCCTCTTTTAAATTTTAAACCGATATTTAATTAATAAAAATTTGTTAATTTTTATTTATTACATCCAGCTATTAAAAATTTGTGTTTTTTATTTATTATTTTTTTTAGAGTAATCAGTTTTAATTATTATAGAGTTTTTTTTATTTTACTTTAAATTATTTTATATTTTTATTATTTTTTAGTTATTTTAGAGTAAATCGCTCACAAATTTTAACTGGAACTTAAAGTGATGTATCTGGGTGTATTCTTGATCTAACTTCGTCATTGAAAAATGGCGTTTTTTCCTCCTTCCTCGTTGTCATTTAATGTAATTTGTTTTTTAGCTGTTACTGTGATAGCGATCGTATTTTTTGACTATATATTAACATTCACTTTACATAAACTATGTTTTACAGGCGAGTGAGGGATAGTTTAATATTCAATAAGAATTTCAAATTTAAGGATGCATAAAAAATTGTCTTCATATTATGTCGGAAAATTTCAGTTTGTGAAATAGTGAAGGAAATGAAGCTCTTATAATGTAAACTCCAATTACGTACATTTGATATTAAATTCAAAACTGACTATTGATTTCCCTTTCTAACGATAGCTAACTACCGCTCAAACGCACACACACACTATTCAGAGATAAAAGTATGTTTCAAAATGTAAATTAACTAATAATTTGTAGATTGGTTAAAATATGATTTTGATTAGAGTTATCGGGATAGCTTAAGTCGTTTCACCTTTTTGACTCAGTACGTTTCAGATTAAAATTCTACAATATTAAATAACTATTTTTTTCGATTTTTTTTTATTTTAATCTATTAACTGTCTTTTTTTATGTGTAGCCGTAAATTTATTTTTATTGTTAAAGAAATATTTCCTTTCATAAAGACAAATCTAATGCATTATATTTATCATAATATTAAATGTATTTTCATGAAAACGGGGCGTTCTTGATCTTTAGTAATTTCTAAATGTTTGGTAACTTTAAAAAAATAGAAGTAGCATTTTCAGTTTTAAATGATATTTTATACAATTATAGAACAGAGGCATGTAATTGTGTCGTCTCATAGCACATTACGAAAGCACAGGATACCGCAGGGCCCATGTTTTTTAATTGATTGCATTTATCAGTTAACTTGCATCTCAGAAAAGATAAATAACACCATAAATATAAGAATAATTACTTTTATTCACTTTTATGTATTGTGCTAATTTCAAATCTATAACTATGAAAATCAATTTGAGAATAATTTATTTGTAGGAAATTTTGTGTAATTAATTCATGAAGTCGATGCTTTTTAAAACGGTTATAAAGAATCAATATCGGCAAAAATTATATATTCCTTTCATCAAAGATATTTCAATAACAAAAATGATAAATTTAACGAAATTCGAGTTTTTAATGTAAATAACTAATTTGACAAAAAATGATTTGTAAAGTGATTTTACCTCGGAAAAAAATTCTCAATTGGTTTCAAAATTTATTAAAGAAAATTAAATTAAAATACGCAAAATTATTTGTTAAACGTATTAATTTATATTAAAAAAATAATTAGTTTTGGACTATCCACAAGTGCCCTACTTTCTTGCAAGGCCTGTTCAAATTTTTACATTACATTTGCATATCTCTTGTCTGTAAACCAGTTTTCACTATAACCAATGAGTGATTACATGCTTACATTTTTTTACCATCCTCAAGAGTTAAAATTGATATCATTTTTTTATGAATCCATATAATTACTTATTTTAAGAAAGGTTTCTAGTTTATAGATTTATTGATTTTTAGAAATTGTCGCGAGAAAGAGTTGAAACTTAGTATATTTGCATTACATTAAGTGCACTTTTAATCAATAATGAATATAAATGTTTATTTTTTATATTTGTCAAAATTGATTCCATTAAATACTTTAAAATCTTATTTTGTTATAAAACGCAATTTACATTATTCATTGAATGAAATATTTTTCAATTTTGATTTGCCTTTATTAGAAATTTGCTTTTTTAAAAAACTTATCTATTATACTATTTTCCTAACAATACAGATTTCATAAGCAACAGCGTTTGTAATTTCTCTCACACACAATTTCTGTAATAAATTAGCAAAAATTTGTATATCAAATTTTTCTTTTATAATTATTTAGCATCTGTAATCATCTAAAGATTATATATAAGCATAGTTATATATAAAAGTATAAGGTTACTCAGTTAAGTTCGCTAAAAACTATGTAATTGGTAATTTTCACTTTCTTTAAAACTGTGAACTGCAATCTAGCATTTAGAATGTGCTTCAAATTTTTTAAATACATATACGAGACAAAATTTAGTTGATTAAATCAAATAAATAACACTTTAATGACTCATTACATTATGAGAAATACTTTTTGTATAGCTATATTTATTGCTGAAATATAGAAAAATCTTTCGGAAACGCGAGAAAAATGTTGATCTGGAAAATACAGAAAAATGAAATATTTATATTGGAAAAGAAAGTTATACGAATTACTAAGAGTTATTTATATGGAAATCTTGTAAAATTTTCAACCTGAGGTATGGAAAATGTAAATAAAATATCGAATTGATTACTGATACTTCTTGAAAATAATACCTAATATAAGACTAAAATATTTATATAAATTGGTAAAGGCTCTTCAATAAAAATTCTGTGCTAGATGCGTGGGAGGGGAAAGTTAAAAGTAGTTCTAACTCTCCTAAAAGTATTGTGTTTAATGAAAGAAAACTTTATTGTTTACGTTTTTTTCTGCTTTTTCCAAGTATCTTATACTTAAAATCAAGTTTTGTATTTTTCATTCCTTTTTAAAAATTTTTAGAACTAATCTACTTATTGTTCCCGAGACATTGTTTTGACTATAAATAGCTCAGATGAAAATTTTTCTCTTTACCCATTAAACAACTGATTTTTATTACTTAATTGGTAGATATAAATTTTTACATGTGCAAATAATATAGCTTAAAATTTAATCTTTTTTAAAATTCCGAATGAAAAGCGTTTGAAATTAATACTCGTTGAAAATATTAATGCATAAGTAATTGTAGAATAATTATGAAGGTACAATATTATTTCTATTTAAGTACGGGCTGTGAAGTATTCTATTGAAGGTCTTTAAAAATCAGATATAAAACCAGCATGATTTATTGTTGGCTTTTCATAAAGGTTTCAAAAGATTCTAAAAATGCTGATGAAGGTTTGCTTTGTTTCTAGCATTGAACTTTTGTTTCGAAATACTTATTCCGAAATCTGTTTATACAATGAGTCTGTTTTATTATTTATTTTTGAAGACTTGTAAAATTTCGTTATTTTGCTGAGTAATAAGAAATCGTCAGTGGTTTCTTTTTAGCTGCTTTTTAATAAATAAATGCACGTATAATCTGTCTTATCTTTTTAAATATTTTTTGCTACATTTATAAAAATTTGATATTTTGCTAAACTTTTGGAATTTTTTAATATGCTTATTGTGAAAAACGAATTCCCTTACTATCTGAGAGTATTGAGGTTGATATATTGGTGAACGTGATATCCCTAAAATTAATGTTATTTGCTTGCTACCAGCTGAGTTGAATCAGTGTTCTGAGAAACGTGTACAAATCATTATATTTGATTATTTTCAATCAGAAGATAATGATTAAAACAATTATTGAGGGTAAAAGTATCAGTATCGTAATTCAAATATTTATATTAAAGAATTGTTCTTTTTCCCTTATTTTCTTATATTGTGTGTTTAACTCCATTTCAACCCAAAAATTAATTTTTTTATTATTAGATTTTATTTTGTTTGTTCAAGTTGTATTGATTATATATATATATATATATATATATATATATATATAAGTAAAAGTATATAAAAATATCCGCGTAACTCGCTTTTAAAGGAACATTGATATTACTGTGCGCGAGTAAATATGTTATTTTACATGTATTTAAAGATAACAGGCTTTTTCATTTTTCGATAGCCGAATCTTATTTCAAGCGTGTGTCAAAAATATATTTCATTAATAAAAAAGTTTGAAATTTTTTATCGATAAAATCACGGATATAAAACATTCAACGTTACACAAATTTAAGTTTTCTGATTCCTTAAATTAAAAGTTAAGCTTTTTGATAAAAAAAGAAATATTTAATGAATTTTAAAACATATTATAGAAATTATTCTAATAAAATGATTAACTGCTTTGAAAAATGCATTTTTACATTTTTCAAAGCAATTTAAAATATTCCGTACAGTAGACTAAATTGCACAATTTTTTTTTAATTTTATTTATTGTTTATTTCATTTATTTATTTTTTTTTACATATATATGTTCAACCGCGTGTGTCAAATTAACTTTTAAATATCTGAGAACTGGTCCCAGCTGAGAATAGCATAGTTTCGACGCCTTGAGCGGTTTGCAGTGATTTATAATCTGCTTTAATTACCACGTCTCGAATAAACTATTTAAAATTACTCGTTGTTTTTTTGTGTATAAAATGTATAGTAAAAGGACAAATCAACCATCCTATCCTTGAATATTCAGAATTAAGTTTGATATTATGATTTTAAACTTATGAGACGATTTTTTTTAAACTAATGACGAAAATTACGACCAAATTAAGATTTGAGTGGTATTTTTTGCAATTCGTTTTATTAAAAAAATGACGAATTAAATAATTCGTTGGTGGGGGGGGGGGGAGAAGTGACCATTGCGCGATAAAGGAAACCAATCTTTGATAATGTGGCTGAGTGCGGAAGGAGTCTAGATCGACAGTAATATGCGATGCTCTAAACCAGAAATGGGCATACTTTTCTGTTCACGAACTATTTTTTATTTTTTGTATCGCCATCATCTTCAATGACGATCGGGGATTAAACGAATATAAGGTATGCGGATCATAAAAAATAAGCATCGGCGGTCACATTATGTATTGGCTGTTCGTCGGTCAGTCGCAGTTTCATTAATGCCCACACCTGTTTTACATGTATCGTCGGTAATGTATGACATGCTTGCCAGATTCGGCCCGCGGCACATTAATGACATCCTTCCCTATTCTACAAAGTTAGCTCAGAAATTTATATATTTTCTTGCTTGCACTTTTTTTTGTAAAATTTATTTTCTAATGAGAGAAAAAAATTTTGATACTATTTAGTTAGAGATAAATGTAATTGATACAAAATCTTGAATCAATCTGTTAGATTGTTTTGACACACCACACCTACAAGATTGCTGAATACTGCTGTTAACTTTAACAAATAGTCAAGATTTTTAAACAAATTATAAATTCTGTTTCCTATTTTTGATTGAAACTGCTGATTAGAAATATTTTTGAACATATTTTCTAGTTGCTAAGTTGTAATAAATTTTATAGGTATAAATATGTGTGCATTTGTTTGTTATATTGTATAAATTATATTTAGATTACTTATAATAGGCTTTTTTTTTTCTTTTCAAATATTAATAAAATCTATGTTTTCAACTGTCTAAAGGCAAGCAAAATATTTTATAAAAACTAACATACTTGATTTAATTTTGTTTTTTTAGTTTATCAAGAATGTTATTTTTGATATCTTGATTATGTGTTCTGCTCTCACACAGGTCTTGAGACATGGGAAACATGTACTTCCTACTCTTGCCCGTTTGTGCTTAGTAAGTACTTTTATTGAGGATGGTATTCGAATGTGGATGCAATGGTCAGAACAGAGAGATTATATGGATGTCTCTTGGGGTATTGGATGGTTCCTTGGTTCAATGTTTGTGCTGATCAACTTGGTGGCTCAGATTGCTGGATCTTTTATGGTACTTGCACGATTCAAAGTTGATGCTGCTTGTGGCTTGCTTTTCTTCATAGTTTTCTTGCAGGTTTGTTTTTTTATTAAATTTTTTTATGCTTATAGTAAAAATATTGAAAACCAAGATATAACTCTTATGAAACGTAATTAATGACTAAGTGCCAGTGATATTAATCATGTAAATTCTCTTTTTCACACTTATGGTTACATTTTTTAGTTCTATATGTTTTAAAATGACATAAGATTCATTATTTATTTTATATTGTTTTGGAATTTCTTAAAACAACTATTTCATACTTATCATATAAGACTATAAAATGTATAATGTTGCTAAAGTCTATTTTAAAAAGTATTTATTTCTTATAATATTGCTCTGATGTAAATATATCAATTTTAAACATTTCTCTTGCAGACTATAGCCTACAGTATTCTTTGGGACCTCCATTTTCTCTTAAGGTGAGAATATTTATTGAATTACAAGTTCTCTAGTTGTACTTATTTAATTATTTAGGCTATTTAGAAGCAAATTTAATTTTGTTAAATGTTCAGATTTTTTATAAATTAAAAACTATAGTTTAAAATTAAAAATGTAAGCTTAATCTCTAAAGGTTTTTATAAGTTTAACATAAAAATTTGTATGCAAATAAATAGTCTTTATTTAAATCAAAAAGATTGAGAATTAAAAAAAATAATTTTGATTTATGTTTTTCATACAATTTTGTTTGTTGAGAAATCAATTATTTAAGGCTATTGTTCAAATAATTATTAAAAAATATAAATTTAAGATAGAAATTATTAATAGTGAAAATTATTAAAATATTAACTTTAGCAAAAAGGTTATGATTTAAAAAATTTTTAATTTTATAACGTGACATCAAAGTATAGTTTTCAATACATTGTTGCTTAAACGAGATTTTATTTTATTGTAGGAATCTATCATTAGTTGGAGCCCTCTTACTGCTTATTGCTGAAAGTAGAGTGGAAGGAAAAAGTTTATTTGCTGGTATACCAACATTGGGTGAAAACAAACCTAAGAATTATCTCCAGTTAACAGGGCGCATTCTTTTGGTTTTCATGTTTATCACTGTATTGAAACTGGAGCTTAGTCCTATTCAAGCTATCCAGAACATTGTGGCCTCAGCATTGATGGTTCTAGTCACAGTGGGATACAAAACAAAATTGTCTGCATTAGTATTAGTTTTATGGCTCTCCTGTGTCAATTTTTATTCCAATGCTTGGTGGACTCTTCCCTCCTATAAACCCATGCGGGATTTCTTAAAATATGACTTTTTTCAAACTCTTTCTGTCATTGGAGGTTTACTCATGGTTGTTTCTTTGGGTCCAGGTGGTGTTAGCATGGATGAGCACAAGAAAAAATGGTGATTGTTTCCTTCCCCCATTTTTTTGTAATATTGTTTAGTGTCCCACAACTTTTTTTTTTTGTTTTCAGTTCTCATGGTGTCTAATAAACAAATTTTGAAAGATTTTATATTTTTAAAAATGTTTTGTGCAAATTTGACTTCATTTTACTCTGATTGCATTTGAAAAGCATATGTCAAATGTAACAATTGGCACATGCTTTGCAAACATTAAGTGAATGTCTCATTTTTTTATTTAAATTTTTAGTATTTTATTTTTATAATAAAATCACATTACCATTGATATATATTTCAATTTTTACTATATTTCACTGCCAAACATTGAAAAAAAGTAGGAGCCTGTTTAAAAAAAAAAATTCATATTTTAATGTATCTTTTTTAAATTCTGTAAGACTGCTGTTTATGAATTATTTAATTAGTAAAATTCTTTGCAGAAAGTGTAAATAATTTTGTGGCATATTATTGTATCAAATTTAAAATATTTTTTTACTACATTATGTTAATTAAAATATACAAAATTTATTATTTTGTTATGAATTTAGCTTCCACACATTTTTAATTATTCTTGAAGTTGATTAATATTAAGTTATTTTAAAGAGTTAAAATATCTGAAGTATGTAAACAGATTTTAACTGCTATATATAGTATATATATATATATATATATATATATGAGTGTGTACTTGTGCTACTTTAATTTTATATGTTAGGTATAAAAAAATATGTAGTTTGCAGTCTTTAATTTTAAAACTACATTTTTAAAATATCAGTATGAATGAATTATTCCAAACAATGTAAATCGTTTTTTGTATGAAATTTTCTTTATCATAATAAGACAGTGCTAATGATTATTATCTTCCATTTGATATAAAATACTTAATCTGGATAGCATTACTGTATAACATTTAGATTTGTTTTTATTCCTTAATACAAATCAAAAAGAAAATTTTCAATGTTAAAACTGATGTTAATTATGTTTGATATGTCTATAATCCTATGTGAGATCTGTTGGTAACAAAAATAATTTAAAGTTCATAAATAAAACGTCAGTAATGCATATAATATTTAATTATACCTCAGTATTTAAGAAAAATACTACATTTCATATATTGTTTTCTTATTCAGTAGTTCCTTTTGAACTTAGATTTTTAATATTGAATTGAATAAATTTACATGGAAACATAGTTACACTTATTTATCAAAGCTCTTCTACAATTTTAAGATTGGGGGGAAATTAAACTTCGGTGTTTGTATTGCTTTCTAATAGCTTCATTAAATTTTGTGCAAATCTATTTCTACAATTCATGATGTTAAAATTTATTGCTCAGGATGTGATCAAATAAATGACAAAATAATCATAATTAATTATCATTGTTCACATTAATTTTCTTTGATTTGTTATTTTCTGTGTATTTCACAAATAATTGTTTGTAAACTGGAAAGAAATAACTTATTCTGGAATCAATGTAAATGTTTTAGTTTTGAGTTGATACTGACACAGCTGTGAACTGAATAATTAGTAATCTAACCTTAAATTTAATAACAATGTGAGTGATTGCAACAGCAATGAGCGATTTGCTTTATACAATCTTTTTCTTTATTAACCAAATTTGTTAATTTTTAATATTTATAACTATTTTTATAAGAAAATAAATACAAAATTGTTTTAATGTTTTTTTTAATTTCTTTTATTTAATTTTGTAATTGTATTTATGAGTACTAGGAATGTTAGTAATTATTTTTACTTCAAGTTATGAAAATATTTTACTTCACTGACCGAACTTTAAAAAAAGAATAATAAAATTTGATTTCTGTGATTTTTTCCCCCTTTATAAAGTAAGATTTATTTATTCAATAATTAGCTATACCTTGAGACTGCTATGTTTCAATTAAACTAAGTATTTCTGGATAATGAAACTACCAATGATAGTGGCTAATATCAAAATTTTTTATTTTTATCAATAAAGAGCCAAAATAAAGTACAATTTTTGACTTTTTAAAATTATATTTAGATAACTTGTTTATGTATATAAATTCAGTACCTTGTTAATGACTCGCTATGTTGTGAATGATATATTGAAAGTTTTTGTGAAAATGGTGGTTTTTTCTCTGAGTGACTAACTGAACCTAATAGTTACAAAATATGGATGTTTTAAATTATTCAAATAATAGCTAATTATATGAGTACTCTTGAAATAATTTAGTTTACACACATACACATATATATATAGAAGTTGAATAATGTTGCAATTATATTCGGCTTAAATTAAACAAAAGAAACGATACTTGTTTTGTAATGTAAATAACAGATATAAAGTTTTCACAACTCTGCTGGCGTGTTTCAACTAAAACAATTTTTGTCCAATTACGTTCAAAAATGAATTCATTTTCTCAGATGGATATTACGCGTGTCAAGCGTTATTTCTCATTTTGTTTTCATTTTAGCGGTGTCGTTCTGAAATATTCAAGTTCATATATTGTTATGTGAAAGCACTTTTTGTTAAAATTACAGAGCAGGTTTTAAGCTAAAAGTTACAAAGAAAACAAAAGAATAGCAATAAACTTGCTAATGTAAGGTGAAAAACAAAGCATATACGCGATAAAAAAAGAAAAATGTATCCAATTTGTAAATTTTTGTTTACTTATTAATGAAACAAATATACTTTTAAAATGTATATATATTACCTCGTTTTAAATATTATTAAAAACTAAACGATGTTTTACTAGAATCTTCTCAGAATTATCACCGAGCTGGCAGTTAAATGGTTATCGTTGTCATTCGGTTTATGGGTCAACAGCTTGTGGGTTCGAATTATACCGAGGCAGAGATGTATGTAGCGATTCAAAATTTCACTTTAAACTAGCTCCCGGTTTAATTTGTTCTCATGTGTTAAACCATTTAGCGACTAACCAAATATCGGAATAATCAAGCTCTCTGCGAATTCATCTCAATTTATCACACTTGGCGATTAGATGGATCCAACAGAATGCTTTTTGTCATACTGTGCATTTTTATTTTGTCTAATACCACATTATATCAGCTATATATTTTGAATTATTCGCCAAAAAAATTGTTGATGCGGATTATGCAACATTTTTCTTTTATTCGTAAAACGCTTTCAGGATTATATACAAGAAAATATGGTATATGTATAGCAGTTTAAGTGATGGAACTCAACTGGATATTTTCAAATTGAAAAATCATAGTTTGTGGAAGTTAACTAGCTAATCTATATATATAAAAATGAATGTGTGTCTGTACTCGATAGATACAAAAACCATACATCCAATAACCGTGAAAATTTGGGAAAGTATTAGGTATATCCCAAGGAAGGTTTTTGAAATTTTTTTTTAAAATCAGAGTTGGGGTTCCCGAACAAATATCTCAAACATCAAAATAACATTTAATTAGTAATATCTTTTAAAAGTGTAACCATGAATAAATTGAAAAGTTAAATTTTTACCCATGAAATGTACTTATAGAATTTACTTTTAAGAAACTGTAAAAAATAACATACCCATAACAGTTGTAATAAAAATATAAATCACAAGGTAAGTAAAATATTGAGTTGTTCTATTTATATTTTTTAAATTGTTTGAATATTACAAATTATATTAAAATTTTAAATATATAAATCTTGTTTCCTTTAAGTTTTCAACAAACTAATTTAAATTACAAAAAATGTTAATGCGTTTAACGTTCGATTTTTCGCCAGCAAACTCATACAAAAATGCAGTCAAAACACTTTTGCAATTATTAATACGTGAATAAATAAAATTGATTTTCAACTGAAGAAAATAATTGGAAATACGTTTTATTTAACCCCACAATTATGCCACCAAATTGAAATGCCATTGGTCGATCTACAAATCAAGCAAAAAGAAGAGAAGAACGAGCTTCAGTAACTAAGAGCAAAAACAATCTAGACAAAGACAAAAAAAAAAAAAAATCATTTTTCTTATTCGATAATTAGAAACGACTCAACAGGCAAGCGATTCAGCGTAAGAATCGAATTCTCAAGACACAAGATAAATCATACATATTGATATGAATTTATGTGGTTTCAATTACAATCCCCATTACAATTAGTCTTAATTTAAGTGTTATTATTGGAGTAATGGATAAAAAGTACGTATTGTGGTGTTCAAAAATTTAACACCAGATATGCGCTGTGCAGGTGGAAAAGTAAAGTTACCAGATTTGCGTTCACCACTCACCCCAATTTTAACTTTAATATCAGGGGAAATAAGTCAATCAAAAAAAATTTTGCATTTTGGTAGCTCCGAACGATGTCGTTTAGAAAAAGGACATCGTTCGGCGCAACAAATTATATGCCAACATTTGAAGTAAAAGGGACAAATTTATCCCACTATACTTGCCAAATGCTGATCACAAATATCTTCAGATATATTTTATGGGAAATACTGACGAACAAATCAACAGACGGTATCAACTGAATATGAGTACTAAACGAGAGATCCTTGCTGAATTACAAATTTTGTTTGAATAACACAATGAATTAATTAAATTAACAGCCATTGAACAAATACCATCAGACTATTTCAAAGTAATAAAGGCAGATAAACACCTATTGTGGTCAACATCGAAGACAATTCAATGCACTAACGATCGATGAAGTGACAATTGTCATATTTGGTGATGGATTTAATTCTCGTGATATAATTCTTCACCTAGGAAATGGTGACGTCAAGCAAGCATCGTTCGTATGATGCATTAAAATATCCCACTCTATTTTGGCAAGGAGAGGATGGATATCATTTTAATATTAATATGAGAAATCTTACAACTAATGTGAACATCAACAAAAAGGTCAATGTTATGAATTACTATGCGTATCGAACGATAATTTGTGAGAATGCTAATAATCATGTTTTGAACTGTACACAATTATTTCGTCAATACGTTGTTGACATGTATGCAAAAATATAATGTGAATGACTCCTCTAAACATGACCAAATTAAGTTAAATTGCGTTCTGAAGACTATCCATTTATGTGATGCAGTTGTAAATGATGGCATTCTCAGTGAATTTGGAAAAATGGTCATTTTGCCATCCACATTTACAGGCAGCCCAAGACATCATGCATGAATGTGCACAGGATGCAATGACGTATGTTAGTGCATATGGTCGTTCAGAATTTTTCATCACATTTACATGGAACCCAGAATAGGTTGGTTGGGTTTTCTGGCGCAAGTTACAAAGAGGACAAACAACCCAGCTTATGATGAAATAAAGGAGTTCTTATTAACTGGACGATCACCAACAGATCGTCATGTATTTCTGTAGATTATTATTAATCAGTGTTCGTGGACCAACATCTTTCCAAGAATTAGAAACAGTTAATGGCCATGTGTGTGCTACATTTCGTGAGTCCAGAAATTAAGTCTCTTAGAAAACAATGCTCATTGGGATATTTCATTAGCTGATGCTTCTAATACAGCTAAAACACAGCAGATATGTACACTATTTTTCATCATCGTAACTACATGTTTTCCCGCAATCCAAAGGATTTTTTTGGAAAAATATAAAGACTATATGAGTTGAGACATTTTACATCGCATGCGTAGAATAAATGCTAATCCCAACATTCAGTTTACATCAAATGCATACAATGAAGCGTTGATTTTAATTTAGGATGTATGTTTGGAAATAGCCAATAAATCACTGACTGAATTGGGAATGATTGCTCCAAATATATCTGGTAATAACACTTTCGATCGTGATATACAATGAGAAACGCATTTCGATGTAAATGAATTACAAACATCAGTTCGAATCAATCTAAATCTGCCAAAATTGGTATTAGAACAAGAACAGCGTATGGCACAATTGAAAATGCAATATCTTATAAGAGTTGTAGTTTATATTTCATAGATGCACTCGGAGGCACTGGCAAAATTTTTCTTATTTCAATTACTCAGGCAACTATAAGATCACAATATACACTCTAAAAAAAAACACTGTTATTTTACAGCAAAAAGTGCTGGCAATTTGGGCGCCAGTATAATCTGCTGTAAATTTACAGCATATCCGTAAAATTTTTACAGCATATTTAACTGTAATTTTTACAGCAT
>JAPDSC010093913.1:12487-33635 GCA_026290005.1 Latrodectus geometricus | reverse complement strand
ATATATATATATATATATATATATATATATATATATATATATATCTGTATAAACCTTCTATCTCTGTCGCTGAAAAGTATGTATAGTATAACATAAAAATCTAATAATTAAAATATTACATGTATGAATTAAAAATATTCGTCAAAATAAAATGAGGCTTTGCACTAGCTCAATTAATTTAGTTGATTGAATTTTGATATAAATTCCGTTAGAAGTATCTAGAAAAATAATTAACTTTTTTATTCATTTTTACATAAAACTTTCTTAAATGTTCATTGTATAACATTTTATATAAAAAATAATTACAAATTCTTTTCAACACAATAGATTATAGTGTTAAATCATATATGTTTTAATATATATAATTTAACATTATAACCTGTAGTGAACATGAAATATTCATTTAAAATGGATACTGTAATTGGTTGTTTTGTAGGGACTGTTTACAATACTGATGCATAAAGAGAACAGAATTAATACAATAAATCAATATTGAATTATGAAACATTTATTAAAAATATTTGAAGTATTGCTTAAATTATTTGATGAACCATTTTTTAAGACATCATTGATTGTTAATTTCATATTCGTAGTTTGCTAATATACTTCTAAATTTAATTCCGTAATTTTTATGTCGTTTTACTCTTAAATAGGGATAAATTTACTTTTTGCTCAGATACCGTTTGCGAAAAGTGAAATCAAATGAAGTTTAATGAAGATGCACATTATACAAAGTTTAAAATTATTCAAATTACAGATTTGTATAAAAATATAGACTTGATTCATATTAGTTCAAAAATATGAGAATACAATTCAAAATACAAATATTTTTCTTTGTTATCGAAAATTTTTTATCCAAAATAGTAATTTTTCATTCCAAAGTAGAAATATTTCTACCACCATTTAACTGATTGTAAGCCTTTAGACTAGAAAACAGCTACAGATGATTATTATTCTACAAACACTTAAATAAATTACATTATTATTCTACAAACACTTAAATAAATCTAACATTACTTAAATTTATTTAATTTAATTTTCTAAGAATTTTTCTGTTTATCATATTTTTTCATATGTCCTTTATCGTATGGTGTCTTAAACTAGGCAAACGAAGTCAGAAAGTGCGACTTCTTTTTTGAACAGAGCAACTTCTCAAAAGGGTGGAAGTACGACTTGGCATATACATGGAAGCACCATCTGCGTCATTGAAATTAGAGACAAAAAATCAAGGAAGACCCAGGTCCTACCACCCTCAGAAGTATTAATTTGGAATGGGGACACAGAGGACATAGCAACCACGACATATTTTATGTGCCATTAGGGATGGTCTTTAGTCGGCTTGGAAGCGAACCCACAATATTGAGATTGCGAGACCGAAGCCAATGAAGCGTCCGTATCCATGTTATCATATAAATGTTTTTACTTATCATATAAATAAGCAAGCTTTAGTGATTATTATAATTTAATTATTAATAATAAAATTATTATTTTTATTTTTAAGCAACATTTTAAGAGGTCCTTATACTAAATTAAATTTTTCTGCAATAATTTTTTCATCATAAGACAGATTTTATATATTGTCATTACTGATATATTTGACAAATATGTCAATTTAGTATAAAAAGTAATGACATAATCCACACCTAATTTTTAAATATATATTTCCCTTAATTTAAAAAAAAAAGTTTCATTTATTTTAAATGTGGGTTATCTTTCAATATATTTGAGTGATATATTTTCAGTATAAAACGTAATATATATTTCTATTTTAATGAAGAATTTTTTATTTTTCAAATTTTTTACATTACAAACCGCAAATTCTCAACACTTAAATCCATTTTTACAAAAAGAGTTTTCTTAATTTTAAAAATTAATTAATAAATAATTTTATAAGTTAACAATTAATAAAAAAATTTATTTGTATACACAAGAGTCATGTGATACATTTAATATAAATCTAAAATTTTTGTACCAAAGCTTTAAATAAGAAAATGGATTACAGTTATTTATTGATTAACTTGTAAAACAAATTATATATTTCGCAATTTTATGGTTACACAAATATGACATAGAATTATATTTATTACAAAAATAATTGTTTCAAAAGTTATTAAAACTAGTAACTTGAAAAGTCTGCCATTTTCATTCACAAAAATGAATGTTTAGAGCAATTTCTGATGGTATTTTACTAAAACGAACCCCTTAATAATATTTATTATTTTAACAAATTTTTTTTAACCCTTATTCCAAAAATCTTTAATGCTGTAAATGACACATTTCATTAAAATTAAAGCAAAGTAGCTTTAGTTTGGATAATGATAAATGAGATGTTTCCTTACATTATAATTTTCTAATTATATCATATACTTTTTAGAAAGTTCAGCATTAATTCAGATATTTGTTTCAGAGTTTAAGCTAAGTAATAAATATAATACATAGGAATTAATATAATATATAAGAAAGAGAAAAAGTTTGTGGTCTGTCATACTTATTATTGTTCTTACTTCTATAACGTATTTTTGTAGTCTAAATAATAATAAATATCATAGGATGTACATGGCAATTTTTAAAAATTAATTATATCAGAAATGCGTATTTTAAAATTAATATTAAATATTATTTGTGATTCCTAAATATCACTGATTGAAGCAAAAAATTATGAAGTGGCTTAACGGTTACTTCAATATCATGTTTATTCCAAGTCCTATTGAAATCTGACATGTGTATTTAAAAAACTGAATATGAGAATAACGCTTATAACGATTTTTTTACATTGTTATAAAAAAAAAGTTTAAATAATTATTGTATAAATGAAAACATTTATTAGCAATGCTTAATAGTTTTACAAAATATTATTTTTTTACGTCAGACTAGCCAATAGTCTATATAGAGATTTTATTATTAATATAAATATATATAAACTTTTCAGCCACTGTAACTGTAACTAAATTTTTCTAAGACAGCTGAACCTGATTCTCTCACTAGTTACTTGCCTATCAATTATTATTTGCATTATCAAAGTCTAAATTTCATTTAACTGAACTTATACAGTATAAATTGATGCCTCATTTGAAATTCTTTATTTAACTAAATTAAGAACATAAAAATAGATTTCATTCAATCGTAATATTGTTATTTAGTTGTCTCTATAGTTTAAGCAGTATTCAAAGCATACTATTTTGCAAAGATGAGGTAGTGCTCAAAAATAAAGTAATTTTTATCTATGTTTAATTTTTTTTTTTTTTAGTTTTAAAATGTTTGCTATGGAATTTTGTGGTGAAAATATTAATAATAAGCAAAAGTATTTTTCCAAACTTTGAGTAAAGAAATTTTAATGTTTTACAGTAATTCGCGCTTTTATTTAAATATCCAAGAATTTCAGGTTTTAAAGATCACTTTTGCATTTTGTTTTCAAAAATAACTTACTTCTAGAACTTACGAGTGCTGACATATTTATCGTTTTATCATGGAAGGATCTTATTTACTTCTTAATAAATTAAATTGTAAGATTTTAAACCTAATTTTATTTCATTAGAAATTTAACGGTACGCATTGATGTTTTAGATGTTTCTTGTTACTTCCGATGGATGTAGAAGAGTAAACACATAGCATATTGAGGTAACATTATTTATGGATTTGAAAGATCTTTTAAAAATTTCATTCTAAGATGAAAATAGATATTTTGAGAAACTATCTGTCCTTCCCTAATTTAGTTAAATTTTTTTTCGGAATGTTTAACTTAATTTTCTTACAATATATATTAGCTAAGTTTTGATAGTTTTGATTATATATCAGCAAACATTTATAAAATCACTGCAGAAATTATATGCAGCTAACCAATAAGATTTAAAATAAAGAAAAATACTTTTATAGGTCTTTTTTATTACTACAGAAAACAAAGCGAATATGTTGCTATTCAAAATCTGCAAATTAACATAATAAATTAATCTAAAAATAAAGTTTTTTTATATTAACGTGAATGATTTTATCTAATGATTTTTTTAAGTTTATAACATAAAATTTTTGTTTATCTATGAAAAAATAATAAAAAAATTATTACATTTCATTTTGTAAAACGTACAATTTTTTATTATTAAAGCATATCTATTACAATATTTAATATTTCTGTTTAATGACAAAAAGGTATCAATGAATAAGGATTTTTAAATTTTGAAGATATTTAAGATTAAGAATATAATTGTTTACTCCATTTAAACTAACAAAATAATTTAAATAGAAAACAATTACTTTATTTTATAATGACAAGAGACTCAAGAAACGTTCATCAAAATATTCGTAATTTAAGATTTTAACTGTGGTATAGACAAAATAATTCCCTTTTTAAAGTTTATTGTTTACAGTTGTGTCATAAATTATTTTTAAAACAATAATTTTTAACATTGAGAATAATTTGGTTATTTTCAGTTTTGATTCATATTTTATTTCCTAGGATTTTTTTAACATTCTGCTATAGAAATATACCCATTCTTTCACAGTTTTTCTGCTTTAATTTATTAAAATTAAATCACATTTTTATCACATTAAAAACTTAACTTTACTAGCTTATAGTTAGCTAATTTCACAATTACGGGTCATCCCTTACTCTTGAGGTGATCAGTAACTATAGTTTAAAGTGTAGTAAGTATAGTTCAAAGTCGGAATTCAACCCATGAGCTGTTGAACGGAAAGTAAGATATCCAGATCTTTAGCCAACAGTTATACTACCAAACTCTATAAGATTTTCTGTAGAATATTAATCTAATGGTTTTAGAAATAATGCTAAATTATTATTATTTGTAATTTTCCGATCTTAGTTTCCTATAAACTAATTTATTGTTCTTATAAGAATTATTCCTTAGTGATGGGATGCTGATCATTAAATAAAAATTTAAATCTTTGATAAGTTAAGGGGGATGGAAATATTCATCGGAAAAATCGCATTATTCCAAAATGGTTTTTAAGAGAACTCAATCAACACAACACAGTGATTGATTAAGGTCTTGATAAATAAAAGTTAAACGACATTAATCAATAGAATCTTACAATAGAGAAGTGTTATTTTTGAAGTAACCATTTTTAAATCAGAGAAACTTTATAGCAGATCTTCGAAATTAATGAAATTTGGTAAATTTAATGGAAAAAAGATATTACTTATTCTTAAATTAATGTTTCTAAAACATGCCTGTTTCTTACATAATGTCGAAAATTAAAATAGTATAACACTTCACAGCTCGCTGTATAACATCTTTTAAATTTAAATGTTCTATACATAACAAGCAATAAGTTTTATCTATTACATTTCCCTTAAACTTTTTCTTTTTTTAGTAGCAAAGGGATTTAAATTCTGGTAATTGTTAAAATGAATAAATTAAAGATTATAAGACAAAAATCATTGTTTGCAATTTGTAATAAATTTAAAATTTTATTTATTATAACTTACTTGATTTGGTTAATTATGTTTTTGTTTTCCCTTTAAGAGAAGTAAATAATCAGAATTTAAGAGTTTTCATAATATCGTATAAAATTTCATAAAACGGGCACTAAGATGTTGCTGTATTTGTATGCCAGCTAGGCAGGCAATATGTTAAGCGCTGCTTCACTTTTCAAATTGAAACGTTATTTGGCGTGGAGTTCGACTTCTTGAATACGCACATGCCATGTCACACCACCCAAACCGGTTTATAGGGCGGACCATATTCATTCCATCATCTCAGAAGAAAATACAAAGAAACACAGAGAAAGAAAGAAATGAGAAACGTTCATGTTTCCCTTCTTACTTAAATTCTTTCTTTCATGTTAAATTTTCTTTCTTTTTGTTAGAACCGGGATTAGAATCAACAACCTAGGTATCAGGAACGCTAATCACTCATCCATTGGCCAGCTCAAAGGTCACTCACTATAAAATATAATTACAAATGCATTTTAATAGTAAATTTATACTTGTATCAATATTGAAATCTAATACAAATATCTTATTAATTATAATTTTACGATATATAATGACTGAAGGAAATAACTATGGACACTTTATTTAAGACAATCACCAACAAGTTTTTAATGGATATTTTTTATTTTGTTCAGTTATTTTTAAAAATTTCATTAATGAGCTTAAATAAGGATTATATTTTTAAAATATAAAAAGAATAATTTTATGAGTAAGCAATTTTACTTTATTGAATTACAGAATTTTTAGAAATTTCGGATAACGTTGCTTATCCCAAACAATCTTTATACAAAATTTCTGTGTTTTAAATAATATCCATTGCTTTCCACATTTTATTTTTAATTAAAAAACTTATGCAGATATTTAACAGTTGGATAAACAAATATTTTATTAAAATGAATTTCATGAATTTAAAATTCCATTAATTTCACTTCTGCTCGTATTTTCACATTCTGTACGCCTTTTTTTAAATTTAGTAAAATACTTTGTGACCTACATTTTGTTAAGTAAATTGTTCATATTTAAATGCGAGAGACTTAATTACTTATGAAAGATTTTCAGCAAATTATTTTATATTCTATTCCATGCTAAATTAGTTTTACTTTTTACTTTCTTTCAATTAAGTTTTCTTTTTAATTTAAATAAAGTAACAACTGGTTTTATGCAAGCATTGATAAAAATCAATATTGCTTATTGAATTGTATCATATATGTGTATATTTTCATGACTTAATTAATAACATACATAAAAAGTAAAGTTTGTAAAATATTTAATTAAGTTTTCCCGTTTTCACTTCAGAAACACATCAAATTTTTGTTTTTATTATTAAATGATTCTTTTTAAATTTGTAACATGAAAATTAGATTTTCTGCATATAGTATTATTTTCGATTTCTGTCTCTTTTAATAATTGTTAATGAAAAAAATTTCGAATTAAATTAATTTCAATGTTTTATAAAATAAACATTTGGATTGTTATATGTGTTTCTTCATTTCTAACGAATTTATTTAAAATATTGTTCAAATTTTTCTTGAATTTATATTATATAAAAAAAGAATTCCATAACAAATTTTTAAGATTATTTTTAGCTTTTGAATTTATTCAATACTTCATATTCATGAAAAATCATGAATTTCACAGACGAGTAAAATTGTTTGTACACATAAATTATGATTAAGAAAATATTTGTTGATGTAAATAAAAATAGATCACTTGCTTCATATTTCACTAGGCTCAAAAAATGCAAATGATACAAAATACATAATTGATCAAAAGGAAAAAGAATGAATTTAGATATTCAAGTTCTCAACCAATTAAATTTATCTTCTTCTTCAACCAGACATATTTTACGTTCCCTTGTCAACTTTAGTAAGCACGATGGATTTTAGGTCAAACTGGGATTCGAACCTCACTACCCTCTGGTAACGAGAACGATTCCCTAATCAACCAGGCCACAGCGGCCTACAGAATTACTGAATTCTACATGTATATTATATACATATTTCATTGTGTATACAAATTATTTTAATATTTGTGCTTAAGAGCAATTCTTATTTTTAAAAATGTAAAAATTATAATTAAAAACAGAATACTTAGCATAACTTTAATATAACTTCGTTTAACCAATACTTAAATTCCTGTTTATTTTTTCGTTATTCACACCGAGAGCTTTTTTATGGTTAATGAATCAAACATTCTCTTAATGTTTTCATTCTTTTTCTAGATTTAATTATGAGTTAAATATTTTGTTGCTTGAAAAGGATGATAATATATTCTAATGAAATAATTTTACCTAACATTTTATGTGTATTTTATGATACAAAATAATAACATAGTAAAAGAAAAATTATTTTAGAGCTCGTAAAAATATTTTACTTATGTTTTTATTTATGAAAATAAATAGATTAAACATTATTTATCTCACATTTAAATATGAATAGAAAAGGAAATTTAAATACGTAAATAATAATAATAGATATTCAGTGAAATTTGCTTAGTTTCGCTACTGTGATTGAAACAAATTATAGAAAATAATTGAATTTTTATTTCGGTGAGTTTCAGACTGAACAGATGCTTGAAAACAAAACAAAACTTATAAAAAATATAAATAATGATTATTAAAATAATGAAGGGTTTTAAAACATTTAATAAACATTCATTATTAAAATAAATAAATTTATATTTTGCTCAAATAGGGTTGTTTTAAAATAAACCTTCATTTATTTAATTTATTATTATATAATTTATTATTATTTGTAAACTCTTTTAAAGGAAACTACGTAATAATGTAATTTGAAATAAATTTGTTATCCTTATTGTGCTCTCCAGAATTTAAATAATCGTCTGAATGCACAATATGAATAGCAAAATTAATACACAATATGATATTAATTTATGCCTAATAATGTAAAATCTACTATGATCGAAATCATTTATGTTTTAGATTGATATACAATAAAATATTATATTATGCCTTATAATTTAAAATTCATAATGATCAAAATTTAAATTTTAGATTGATTTAAATAATACACTTCAATATAACTCTATATATGTTCCTCTAGATATTTCCATGTTACATTAATATATATATATATATATCTAACATTAAATATTTATTCATAAATATTTTAATGGTTAATGCTAAAAATATCTAAAAATCCTTATAAATTCAGTTTCTTGTGTTCCTTTTTGCCAGTAAAACCAGCTTAAATTTTTTTTTAAAAAACAAATCATCGTTCTTTATTATGTTTTGGCTCCATGCAATTGCTTCTCTTTTGATTTCTGAAAATTCTCTTCAGTTTTTTAATTTAAACTCATTATCCCTTTATTCTTTTTTTACTTTATCCTTATTTACTCTTTTCATAGACTTTAAATTAATAATTTAATCTTAGCGTTAGATTGATTTCCATTTAAAGTTTGCTTGCCAACTAAGTTGATTTTGGTGAACTTTTTTAATCTCACTTTTTAAATATGCCCTTCAAAAATAGTCTTCCTTAATTCATTATTTTTCTGCATTGGTTCATTTTTATGGCTTTATTTTATACATTCTTGCACTATTTTCTTCATAGGTATGCTTCAAAATTTTCAATTTGAATTTTAAATAAATTTTATTCTAATTTTACAAACAATTTTTATTTTTAGATGGTCAACTGTAAATTGCTTAGTAATCAGCATTTATCTTCTTTAGATAAATAATTTTTATGCATTTAATGCATGTTTTAATAATTTAAATAAATTAATTTAAGATTTAATGAAATTTAAAAATTAATATGCGGGGTTTTACCATTTATAAATTAATTTGAGATTTTTTTGCTGAAATAAGGTATTTTGCATTCAGTAATAATCTCCTAAGTTGACTAGTTTTAAATCTGCTCTCAAATGTTGTGACATTTCAACTATGGAAATATTTTTATATTTTTGCTACATTTTTGGCTAGATTTAAAATAATTAATAGCGAAGCATAGCAAATGTTATTATAGCATTTGTATTTATTATAACTTCAGATAATAATTTGACTTATATTAGCGAAATAATTATTTTAAATGTTTTTTATTTTACTTTTAATAAAAAATAATTTAATAAATTTATTTTTGAAAATTCGAAGTTGTTATAAATAAATTTGTAGCTAATTTCTGTGGCTAGTGATCATTAAGAAGAGATTTATTTTGGAATGTATAGTAATAAAAAAAAGTAACATATGCATAAGTATTGAATTGAACTAATAATTTATATAAAATGTCCATTAAACATTTATATGCATTTTAAGAGAAAAAAATTTTTTTTTGTTATGTAGCACATTTTCTTCAATTTGTACAGACATCCGATTTGTATTATTAGTATTAAAGTTTTATGCATTCTTTTAATATTCATAAACAATTTCAATATTAAAATTTTAATGAAAAATAGCTATATTAAATTAATATATGCATTAATTTACAAAAATATCATTTAAAATAAAATTTAACACTTTTGTCATGAATGGCCCATAAAAAGTTTCATTTCTATTGACAACATCCATAATTTTTTTATAAATTTTACTAAACAAATTTTTTGTAAATATCAGCAAACAGGTATAATAATTTTATTACTTAAATTTCTCTGTAAAGTATATCAAAAAAATCTGCAAAATAATTCATTTTTTTAATATTTTTGTTCCATTTTTAATTAAGCTTTTAATTTTATACAGTTAAAAGAAGATAGTATGATTATTATATTTTTTCATTAATGATGCTTCTTATTAATGGATGAATAATTTTCTTTAAATCACTTTTTTTAAATGAAAAACATAAAAAAAAATTAAAGGAATACTTTTTTACAGCAAATAAAAAATTTAAAGACACTTCCGTATGACTTCATTAAGTAAAAAAATTTTTTTTAAATTCTTTAAAATATTTTATTTTATCATATAATTTCATATTCATGTTGTCGTTTGTAAGTCTTGAATATTTTATAATTCTATTCAGTTCCTTTGTGAAAACATACTAAAATTAATTACTTTACAATAAGTGATAACTTTGTAATCTTCGTTATTAAGGAAAACGTTTCAGTGTTTTTTTTTTATGATGCCAGAAAATATATTTCATAAAATCTAAACTTATAATGAGGTCAATGATCCTTTATAAATTTTCTGATAATTCACTATCAGGAATTGTTTGCTCTGAAAAAGGTATTTTTTTATGTGTTACCATGATAACTATTTTCATTCTTTCTAGATTCGTCGTTTAGAAGTGCAAATTTCTTTCTCAAAATTAATATACTATTTTGAATAAAAATAATTATGAAAATATATACTAAAACGTTAGCTGAAAGAAATTTTTCAAAAATGTATCCTTATAAATTATTCATGTATTTTTAAAAGAATATTTAAAATATATTTAAACCTTTGTATCAATGGTATGTTCAAATATTCAAATGATTTCAATTATTACTTTAAAAATTTATTATTATAAAAATCCATAAAATTTGGTTTTGAAATTAATAAGATTGAAACACGTGTTTCTTTCTGCAAAAATGAAACATGTATTATTTAAAATGAGAAGACAAACATTTAAAAAATTATTAGACAAGCATTTTATTTTTCTTCAACACTGTATTTCCTGATCTTATTTTCTAAATTAGTTATAATTTTACTGTTCAAAGCTTGCGATACGTGAAGAATTTAAAAAATATTCAGATATGATCAAATATTTATAAACACACGTGGTTTGGTATAAGGTATTTCAGAGTAAGGAGATCAAGAAGAAAATGTTTTAAAAAAATCATTCCATAAAATTAATAGTGCTATGAATATATGTTGAAACTGCTTACATTTTTTGTGGCGAAAGTCTAATTTTAAGTGATATTGAGATATTAAAGTACTGATAAAATTATTGGTTTTACAGAGTAAAAAATATTTCATTAAAAGTTTTGAAAAAAATATTATACATAAAATTAATCAAATAAAATTATTTTTGTTACAGTGATTTGTATTAAATTTATATGTCATTTAAATTTTAATAAATGAATGTAATTTTGATTCACCTTTTTCTTTGAATAAATTTAAACATATTTTTATCTATATTTTATAGATAAGGATAATATATTTTTTTACAATTTAAGCCATATATAATTCCGATGTGTTTCTAGAAAGATTCCATCAGAAACATTCTTTGAATACAATTTTATTATATTTAACTTGAAATTTGTATTTTTTAATTAAAATTTATATTTGTAATTTGCTTTGATTTTTGATTTTATTCATTAAAATGAAATTACTTTTATTTTAATTGAAAATTCAATTGTATACATTTTAATAAATATCTAAATATTTTACATAATACATAAATATTTTTTACTAAACATAAGCAACAAGTTTTTTCTGCAGCAACGTTCCTAAAAAACATGAGGAACTTCAAACTAAAAATTCAGATATAGACTTTTGTAATTACATGATGACGAAAGCATTGCCCACGAAAATGATTACAATAGTTAAAGTATGGAATAAATCAAATAGAGAACTTTATTGAACTTCCAATATCATTTCCCCAGTTGTCTTTCTAAGAGGAAGAACAACTAGCATATGTTTCTCAAATTGAGATAAGCCTCCCATTATTTCAATGGTTATTAAGCCGAGTCTGCATACTCAACATGAGATGTCAAACGGTATTTGAGTTAAGAGTGTCCATTCCCCAAGCGTCATCTGATTCTGAGGTCAAGTGTTCCCCGAAAGATAAAATCGTGCCTTGCGTCACGTTTTAATTACTTCATGTTAATTTAAATTTGAATATTTATAATGAATGAAATATTTATTTATCCTATTCTCGGATCATTTAAAAACGCTATATTTACTATTTTTTTTCCAAGTCAGATATAAATATATATTTTTAGAGTTAACGCCTAACTGAAAGATTAAACTAGTGCTTATTAGAAGTATTCTACTGGAGATATTTCTGTTATATAATAAGAATTTCTCAGTTTCATTATTTTTAACTTGAAATTTGTTATTCGTAACTGCAAAAGTATACCTGTGGAAACCGAAAGGTAATTTTTCATAGAATTTTACACATGCTCTATGGAAATTTAATAAGGCGAGTGCTCTCATCATTTTATTCAAGTGATGTTTTTTTTATTTCAAGTAGCCAACTGAGTAAAAAAAATCCTATGTGTTTGTGTATCATCACCTACTAAATTACCAGAGCAGAAAATGTATTTATTTAAATTCTTTACATAACTCCCTAAGATATTTAGAGTTTAAGGGTGCATCATTTACGGTTAAAGGTAAATTTAAACGCCATAACTAAAATTGAAAAATAAATCACAGATTTTTTAAGTTAATCTGGGATAAACACACAGCTGATTTTGCTCCTGTGGAGCTAATTCAAAGTTTATACTAATTCTGATAACCCAAGTTGCGAAAATGATTTATTGGCAGAAGGATCATTAGACTCTTGAATGGAAAATAAATTTAAAATAAAGATTCACTATTGAAATTTTAAAAAGCCAATAATAATTTTGTCTAATATCTCCTGGATTTCGACCAGTGTAATATGCATCAAATGGCTCGAGAGAATTATATATAAGAAAACTGTATCACCAAAATGAAAAGTATTACTGCATTCAATAAAAATATTTAAGTTATTTATGAACTGAATATTCAAAGAAATTTTAATGAAAAAATAAAGATTACAAAGATATCCGATTTCTAGAGGAATGCCAAATATTAATGCTTTAAAGTTTTCTCTACTAGCTCTGCAACATATTTTCTTACTGATTTATAATTTCGTAACAATAAATTTTTATATAAAACGTCTATCAAATATTACAGAGGAAATAACAAACAATGATGAAATACAAAATATGGAAATGTAACAAATATGAATAACAAAAGAAGAAAAATTTCTCCTAAATTTGCAACAAAACAGTAATATATATATGCTTACTGTATGATACAGGAGTCTACTGCATGTGTATGATACAGGAGTTTACTGCATCACACGCATTATCAAAATTCATAATAGTTTAATGCAACGAATAATTGTAAAAAGTAGACTTATTCGCTGTTATAGACGGTGTTTGTATATATTTCTATAGATAAGTAAAGTGTTGTTGTTACTTTTATGACACTTGGCGAAACCAAGCCCACCCGTCATGGATTGGGTGAATGAAATCAGAAACAGAGTCTTCCGATTTTGAACAGAGCAACCTTATACGCAGATGAAAGTACGACTTTGGATCATAGATGACAGCACGCTCTTGGTCTTTTTATTTAGAGATTGAAGCCAGAGAAGACCCATGACTTGGCTCTAATCACCGCAGAGATATTCATTTGGAATTTAATTATAAAGAACATTGTGATTATGACAAATTTAACGTGCCCCAATCGCCATTAGTGAACACAAATCTTCGGCTAAGCCGGGATTCAAACTCATTATTTTCTGTAACGCGAACGACATCCTAAGCAATCAGGCCATCAAGGTCTAGAAAATTTATCTAAGAATAAAAGATCATGAATGTCTGCGGCTTTTTCTTTATCTATTCCATTTAATTGCTATGGAATAATTACTGTGTTCTTTGAAAAATTGTAAAAGTGCAAAATGTTACCGACACTTTTAGTCTGCGTAGTCTAATATATCTTCTTCAAACATCAGTCATTGATATTGCTTTGGTAAAATGAGAATTGCAACGTAAAAATTCTGAAAGTTTTTAAATGTACTCTGAGAAAATGGGGGGTTGAAAATTTAATGGATAATCTATTATTGACATTAAATCTTGGAGAATTTAAAAAAAAGTATTGAAATTGATGAGAAAGAGAGAATCAGATCACAGATAAATTCCATAATAAAATCAAAGTTTGAAGGTTATTTTTTTATGATAAAATGTATTTTAACAGTAAACATCATTTAAAAATACATGATGGAAGTTGTAATAATCTTTTGTTTCTTCATTGCATTAATTATTTAGTTGTTGATATCTATGAATGGCTATGAAAATATTAAGTTTGAAGAAATTTTGGTGTTTATATAATATAAAACTGATTTTCACTTGAACGGTTTGTTTAAATAATAAAAAACTGATAATAAAAGTTATCACGAACCCATTTTTGCATACAGAAAACCATATTGTTGACTTTTTTTTTGGATTTCCTCGTCAAAAATAAAATGAATCTTGTCTCCCTGGAATCAGATTTATAACAGATTGAGATAGGAAAAAAAAATCCTCGAAATTATTCATGTCTACTCGTTGCGCAATAAATTGAAAGCTTTCGTTAAAGATGTGTTTCGTATAGAATATTTTTTTTTATTTCAATTTCTCTTAAGATAAGGAAAAAAGAGAGAATGTATGATTCTTCTCCATAATATGTGTAGAAGTATTATATAACAGAGGAATAAACATTAAAAATGTGAATCAAGTATTAAGGAAAAATAGCGACAGTGCCATAGTTATTAAATTATTTTTTTTTGCTCTTTGTAACAATAAAAGTTACATATTAATATATTACTTACATGTAGGGACGTCTTATATTATTAATTTAAATATGTAACATTTTTTACATACAGTTTTATTTCAGAACATTGGTTTGAAATATCTCCAATTGTTTTCTCTCCTAATATATTTTTCTGTATTGATACGTAATATTGGAGACGTTTTATTACTCAAATTTGTATGGATCGCTAAAAAAGCGAATGTAACTGCAATAAACTTTCACCATATTTAAAATCAAACTTCGGAAGCAAACATCTGTAAATATATTTCCAAATACTCATTTTGGAAATGTATTTATATAAATATATTCCAAATATTAAAATCCTTCTTGAGTCATTTTAGCCTAGTTGGTTAGGGCATAAGTCTCACAGTCGCAAAATGTTATACCGACTAAAGACTTATATTCAAAAATGGTGACTGGAGCACGTAAAATATGTCATTTTCACAATGTCCTCCATGTTTCCATTCCAAATTAATACCTCTGGGTGTGGTAGGAACTCCCAGAGGTATTAATTTAGACTTTCTTTGGCTTGGAAATTAGTCTTTTTTGGCTTCCTATCCTCTAAATACAAAAACCCAGATAAAGCTGTCATCTATGAGCCAAGTCATACTCCCCCCCCCCATTTTAAGAGGGTGATCTATTCAAAATGGAAGGCACTCTTTCTGACTTCATTCGCTCAGCCTCAGACGAGCAGGCTTGGGCTCCATCAAGTGCCATAAGTAACAACAATTTTTCTGCTTTCTTATAACTACCTAAACTAAATCCAATTTTATATGATATTTGAAACTTAGTTTCTCAAGCTTCATTGTTTGTTAGTTTGATATCCAATTATAATCACTTAAACATGAAGATTAATTATACCAATAACTATAGATCAAAGTGAAATCTAAATTACAACTAATCTTGAAGTTCGAATCTAAACCATAAGTTGTTAAAATGAAGGCCCAAGCGCCAAAAAGTTGGCTAACATTTCCGATCATAAACGCTATAGATTTGCCGTTGAAACATCAGAGAGAAAACTTATACCGAACAATTGTTCTAATAATTTTAGGAATCTTCAATTAAGGATTATTAAATAAACCACTGTTACTACAGTTTAAAGTTCATTCCAAATCATTGCTAACATCCAACCCGATCGGAATTCAAGGAATGAGGCCCAAGTGAAGTGAAGGCCCAAGTGAAGTCCATTCGGTTCTGCTCATAAACTCTATCGATTTGATCTTAGTTGCATACTATCCTCCAATGATGGAACTCTTCTCACTACTTTCTGGTTCTCATCAAAATTATTTTGTCATGATGTGCTGATTATCAGGAAATATCAGAATTAAATCTTTGATAAATTAAGTAAGATGGAAATATTCACTGAAAAAATCCCTTTCTCACAAAATATTGTTACACTACGATAATCAACATAACCGAACGATTGATTAAGATTGTGTAAAAACAAGTTACATGATATTAATCAGCAGATCAACAAGCGAGAAAAAAGAGTTAACTTTGAAATAAATATTACTTTATCAGTCTAAATTTAAAGTAGTTGAAAAAACATAACTTGGAGAAATTTGTGAAATTAATAACAAAAAAATAAAAATAAAATAAAATAAAAATTAAAATTTACGTTTCCTAAATTTCATTGCACCTTATATAATGGAAAAATTTGAAATACAATTATACTCTCTCTCACAGCAGAACCTTTATAAACTTTCAAAGGATCTATGCAGGACGAGAATAAGATTAATAATATATGAGTGAAATCATTACATGAGTTATATCATATACGATCATGTAAAACATATGAGTTAAACATGTTGATGACTGATTTGTCTTTTTATATATAATTTAAAATAAAAGAAACCAAATGCTAGTCATTGTTAATTATAAATTAACACCTATTTTTTCATTATAAGACAAACGTAATTTCTCCTATAAATCATTATAAATTAAGAATATCACTTAGTATAAAGTTATATCTCCATTAAAATAAACTTGTATGATTCTGTTTATAATATTTTAATATCTTTTCAGTGAAATTAAAATAAAATCAGAAATAAACAACTAGAATTTAAGAATTTTCATTGAATTAAATAAGATTTAAAAAGCATACAAAAAACGAAAAATTAAACAAAAATTGTTTTAATAAAAAATTGGTTCCAGTAGAAAAACTTAAATCCAATAAAGATGCTTATTTAATAATATTTTATGATATAAATTTGTTGAAGAAATAGTTGTGTGGAATTTATTTAAGGAAATCACGTGTTTTCAAGAGATATTTTTTATATTACGCTTTTTTAAGGCAAAATTTTCTTCATTGTTTTGTTAAAGCAATTTTGAAATGTTACAAAGAATATTTTTATAATTTACCAATTTTATTTCTTTCAATTGTAGATAAGTTTGATAATTTCACATAATATTCTCGTTCCACTTACTCTTATGCAAAATGACAGTTTAGAATAACATCTTTTCGCTTTTCGTTTCCAAATGTTTAAAAAAAAAAAAAAAAAAAAAAAAAAAAAACGCTGCAGTCAGAATAAATATTTTTCAAAAATTAATTTTTTGAATATTAAATTGCTCGCGTTTCAATTCATCTTGTAATTTTGAATTCTGAACGTCAATTCTTAAATTTAGTAACATACATTTTATTAATCTATATTCTTCCAAGTTAATCGTTCATACTTGAATTTGAGAAATTTAATCACTCAAGAAATATTTTCACTAAGTTTTTTTATACTCAATTCCATGTGCTGTTTTATTTGCTTTCTTTTGAATTTAAATAAAGTAACATCTCTTTTAATATAAAAATAGTTAAAATTCAATGTTTCTTATTGAATTTTAACATTCATATGTTCATGACTTGAATAAAAAGATACACTTAGTAAAGTGTATTAATTATTTAATTAAGTTTTCCCGTTTTTTTCACTTTAAAAAAGTTTCATTATTATTATTTTTAAAATTTCTTATCGTCAAATTAAATTTCTTTGTATATATTACTATTTTTGTTTCTTTTAATGATTGCCGATAAAAACTAAATTGAAAGTTTTACCAAAATTGAGATTGTAGAATGTGTTTCCTAATTTCTAACAAGTTCCTTTAAACATACGCGCTTCATAGATTTAATAGTACTTGCGTATATAATATTTGAAAGAAAAAACATTTAATTACCAATTTTTGAATCAATTCCTAACACTATTTTCACGGATTTACATTTTTAAATTTTATTTAGTTTTCTATTCATGGAAATATTGTTAGTTTTAAATGTGGTTGTAATTGATTCTGTTACTTACTTGATCTTAAAAAAATATTGATTGATGCAAATAAAAATAGGCCATGTACTCCATAAGTCTAAACACGCCATATGCAAATAATACAAATAACCAAACTGATTAAGGGAAAGGAAGAATATCAAGAGTGCATATTTTTTAAATAATATTTAAAAAATATGCACTCTCTTTTGCATATTTGCAACATAAATGAAAAATATTCATTTTTCATCTATTTATATGTATTAACATTTTTTTTATGGTGTAATGTTCAAACTGTAACGAAATTCCGTTTTATTATATTAAATATTTATGTAATCTGAATGGTAGAAATAATATCATGAGACTTACTTCTTTTCTTTATAAATCAAAATTAAATATTCAATTTGGTATACACTACTATTTTTGGCAAACATTTTTAAATTCTCTTCCAGCAATTTTCTTTTATTTTCATTTTTGTATGAAATTATCGTCAAATTTATTTGTATTGTGTGTAAGATATTTAAAAGTCGTTAATCCTCTATTATTTAAGTGTATTTTATATTTTGACTGGAATGTACATTTTTCCTTTTAATTAATTATTAACTTTCATTTTCCACTCTCAAAATGTTTCGTAGTTACAAATATTATTCGACTTAAATATATAAAATATTAATTAATGTTCCTGACATCTGACATTCAAACGTCATTATTTACCAAAAATGTAAATATAATGAGTATTTATTTTAAATTAAAATTTTTAAGGCAACAAATACATAACATTCTTGCAATAAATCATTTTTGTGAAAAATTAAAAACATTGGAAATATATGCGGATCCTTTTCCATATTTATTTACTTACGGAACAATTTTAAATTTTGCTATGCATCTACAAATCTCTAATTGTGTTTTCATTCCACTTATTTCTTCTGTTCAATTTATAATTTAATTAAAAACTTTGAAACATATTTTTGAATACTTGACTTTTGAGCATATTCTTAATCTGTTATTATCTTAATAATTTCTAGTTTTAAATTTTTTATTTCTTCATATAAATTTTACGAATCCTTAGCTTTTAAATAAGAGACGTATTTCTTATTTAACTAACAACTAATATTCTCAATTTTTAAAAAAGAAGTTTCTCACATTATAAATTTAAATCACAAAAATGCATTCTTAATAACGATTATCAAATAAATTTTGAAGCTTATTTTTAAACCCTTATATTTTCAAATTTTCAACTTATTAATCTTTTAACAAGCATGCACACATTTAGGTCAATACTTCTAAAAATTGTTTTAAGATCCTTCTTTTATTTCATATAAAACATTACATGATTTCTTGAATAAAAAGAAAAAAAAGCAGTAATTTGAATGGTAATAATGGTATTTCTGATGTTTTAATTAAAATCATAATGCTCTCTCTTCTAGGTTTGTAAATTGTCCTCTTCCATCAGAAGATGTGCTGCGTATCGTGCTTTGACCTTTTGCGATATAGATAGCATTGATGGTCTTCAGACCATCACAATAAACATATGATCGTTATCGTGATTTGTTGAGATATTTGTTAGTCCTTTTCCTCTGCTACATCTGTTAATGAAATGTGAATAAAAGTTTAAAATAGCTATTTATATCCGTTTCAGAAAGCCAATTCTAATTTGATCATGTATCTAAACGGCTATGGTCTGTTATAAACATTCAAGCCTTTATTGAACTTAATTTTTCTGTAATTTCTACTTAAACAATTACTATTGGTTATTAAAATATCGAGTATTCTCTCTAGTGAATTAATAATAGTGTTATTCTCGTGATAATTAATATATTCTAGGAATTCATAATTAAAATTGTTAATTCATTGATATTGTTGATAAAATAGGGAAATATTATATTAATTAATATTATTAAGATAGTTCTGAATGACAAATAACTCTTATATCTAAAAAGAAGTAGACTATTTTACTAAACACATACCCCCCAAAATTTTAAACAAAAATGTATCAAAATTAAATTAAAAATAAATGCATTTAAAGTAAAGAATAAAAATAATTTTTTTTGAAATATGAATTTTTTAAATCTTTGTTTTAGTTACACATTCAAAATTTTATTTATTCATACATTTTAACAATTATCATTTCAATTTATCCCACGTTTTCCATTTTGCATCTTAGGTCAATTTTTTTTGTTGAAATTATTTTATTGGCAATTAAAAATATTTACTACTTCTGATTTCTTTTAATCGTTTTTTTAACGGAATTTTCACTGCAAAATTGTAAATGATTTTAACATATTTTTATTTTTATCTTCATATATTAAAATGTAATATCTTTATGTGATTGAATAGTAATTATCATGTTAATCAGTGATATAATTAAAAACTGTTTTTTTTAAATATAAATTTTTCTACTAAATTGAAAACGTTTGTTAACTATATCAAACGTCTTTCTGAAAACATTTAAATAGAAAAAAAAATTAGAAATTTTTATTATAATACTTTTACCCTAATTAATTTTTGATAACTTTAATTACTTTTAAAAATTGTAATAATCTCATAAATAATATGTTTAAATTTTTTTTAATAATCTTTTTAATTGTTTATTGCATTAATAAATTGGGTATCGGTTATCATGAAGGGTTAGGAAAACATTACATTTGAAACATTTTTGTAACCATTTATCCTATTTTTTATGTAATTAAATCATGTTAAAATTGTAACTTAACTAATATCTTATTTTTATTTGTGGAATTTATCATTTGAATTTGCTTTACACTTGGCAAATTTATTTGATTATTAACAATTTGGCAACAAAAAGCATAATTGACATATTCTTTGTGCAAACAGAAAGTCCTAGAGGATGCTTTTCTTTTTCTTTTAACTTTTCTTGTCAAAAATAAAATTATCTTATTTCTCTCCCAACAAGTATTCAACAGATTGTGGAAGTTATATATATATATATATAAAAGAAATTTTTTAATCTAGTTTGTTGAATTAATAAACAGTTTCTGT
>JAPDSC010093909.1:28123-45471 GCA_026290005.1 Latrodectus geometricus | reverse complement strand
TATCACAAATTATGCTTTTCTAAACTATTGGTTTATTATATTTCTTTAAAAAAAAAAAGAAAAAAAAAAAAGAAATTAATGTTTTGATTTATAATGACACTCAAATCAAAAAAAATTTTATGATTTTTGCTAAAAATATTCTTTTTTTAAGAATTTCTTTGAAATTTTGTATATTTTCATGCTATTAAAACTTAGTTTTATCTTGATTCTATTTAAATGGATATAATTAAACTATAAAATTATTAATAAAAAAATTAAATAAAAATTTTCAACATTTAATGTAACAAGAAAAACGTTGTTGAAAAAATTAACTGAAATGACAGTTGTTTCGTATTGTATATATGCATATATTATAACAAATATTTAAACTTACAATCTTAAATGGTAACAAATTTGCCTCTGGAATTTGAAATATTTTTATGATGTATTAAAAACAAATGACTTACATTTTGAAAGATGTCTTGGAAAGTATAAAAAGGCAATAAAAACAATTAATTTTCATGTTGCAAAAGAAATTGAAATGAATCAATAAAATTATATTCTTTTGTGATTCCCTAATAGTAACAAATTTTCATCTGTGTAGTTTAAAAATATTATGCTAAATTCTATTGCATGACAGGCCATCAGGGAATCAAAGCCAACATTGCCCATTTCTGTTTTCTTTTTCCAAGGTACGTTCTGATTAGGTGGTCAGCCTAATTCGAAACCACCTAGTGTTTAGTTCCCAGCATTCTTGGTAGTCATTTTTATCGGCTCACTGAAGAAATGAAAGGCTGAGTTTAACAATATTAGTCATCATATTATATCAGTATACTTTTGAATATTTTTCAGTTAAACATTGATTAAAATAATGAATATCCTTTTGTGAGGCGTTTTAAATAAATGGCTGCCTTTATCTTATGTAAATCATGTATATTTTCTTATGATTGAATAGATATTGTTGAAGAAGAAAGATAATCTTAGAAAATGACTAATTGTTTAAAAAATATTTTGAAAGTTCCATTATTGACTTAATGGTTTTTAATTTGCTGGAACAACTATTGCCTATAGACAATTCTATAAGCAAAATTTTTAATAAAGATATGTATTTTTTTTTAACATTTATATATATCTGAAAAATGCAAAATAACTTTTTTTTTTCTTTCTATAACCTATTTTAAGTTTTTGTTTTCAATTGGTTCACAGTTTTGCAGTATTTCCCTGTAAAAGTTGTTTATTTAAATTAAACAAATTTTGCATTAAATCTTTCATTATCATGGATTTTATTAATTATTTTTTATTTTATAAATATAGTGTTTGGATAGTAGATTAATTTTTAACCCCTTAATTTTTTCCTTAAAAAAATGTTAATTTTCAAATTCCTAATTTAATTTTAATACTCGAATTCTATTTTGCCTTCTCTACTGATAAATTATATTTTGGTTCAACATTTCTTTCACATGGAAAAATCACAGAATTTTTATGTATGTAAAGCTATGTTTTCAGGTAAGATAAAAAAAAAAAAATCCTTATTTATTACATTTGTTACTTGCATTCCTTATTTTAGAGTATTAATTATTAAATATATTCATAGAAATTTAAATTATATTAATGTCTTTGATGAAAATAAATTTTTAGGGAAAGTATAAATACAGATTTTTTCTTGTTCATTTCATTATATATTAATGCAGAAATTCACTTAAGAAACAAAGAATAAATTATTATTGCTATGCCATTTTATATTTTGCAGATGTATTTTGCTTCATTGTAAAGCGTGAAAGATTATATTGAGTTTATACATTTTAATTTTATAAATTTTACAATATATGATAGCCTAAATATTAGGTACTCAGCAATTGTGAGTTGTTTGTTATTCTTCAAATAATGTTAGTAATTGACAGCGAGAATATTTAATTAAATTTGTGTCGCAAATTGATGACATATTATTCAGCATCCATTTATTTATTATCTTGTAGGAATGCACAGAACACAAAGTAAAATTACATGAAACTATTGTAAAAGAAAAACGCTTTTAACATTCCCCATCAACTCCATAATTCTCTCTTTTTGTCCTCAAAAACAAAACGTTTGACGTCTTTTTACATGAAGATTCACAATAACTTGTAATCAGAGTAAAATCATCTCGCTGCCACCACAGCGCCATCTCGCAATTATCGAAATCATTACAATAGTTTTCAAAGGCAGTCGTAAGTTATGTAGAGAGACGTGGCAACATTAAACGCAGAAATAAGCCCTGTAAAATTCCTAGGTTTTCATCATGGTGATTTGTCGTCGCGTCAGTATGTAGAAAATGGAGCATAGCAGTTTAATGAAAAGTATTCTAAAAATATTGTACAAGTATTTGAGTAACTTCCTTTTTTTTTTCAACTACGAATTGCAAATATTTAAATTACTTATACTTATTATTATTTTATTCTTTCTTTTTTACATCAATATTTTAGAATATTTTTCTACTTTGTTTTATTTCGTTAACAATTCGTTTTCAGTTTAGGCTTATCAATTTCTGCCTTAGTATTCAAATTTACTTTAATTATGGTGAGTTAATTCTCGTGTTACTTTAACCCTTCATAATATGATTTTTTTTCCCCCAAGGTAGCTTAATTTAAAATATTCAATTGGTAATCTCTAATGAATATGGCTGTTAAAACGAAGCAGAAGTTATTTAAACGTGTTTGGCATATAACTGTCGAACAAATATCAATCAATTATGGGACAAGTGTTTTTTTAATGGGCTTAATTTTTACGATCAAAAAAAAAAAAAAAAAAAAATTACTTAAAAGGGTAAAGGAGAAAATGACATTGCCATGTATTTATTTTTGGAAAAGTAACAGTAAAGAGAAAAATAAATACACAATAATTTTACAGAAATAACATATAAACTGCATTTAATAGAAGTCACAAAATAGTTAATATGGAAACACTTTATTACATTGACATGTTTGAAAAAAAAAGATAAAGAATTAAAAAGATATAAAGGTGTCGTAGAATTTTACCATAGCAGGTTGATTCGACACGCCTCTATCGCATTGTTATAAGAATTATGTTCATTGCATAACAAATTCGACAACAAAAACTTTTTTTGAAATGAAAAATTAATTTTCTTAAGTCGGCTAAAACGTAACAATTTTCTTTATAAATGTGCTTTTTTTAAATAGTCTGAGAATTTCAAGTCTCTAGATTAAAGTAATCGATTGACCAATCCAAGATGTTGGAAATGATTACTAACCACCATCTAAATGATAAAGTGATGCGAGGGGTTATTGTGGAAAAATTATGGATTCAGACTTTCGGAATCTAATGGCCTCAAATTTTCAAAAAAATTATAGTTACATGGTTTGGAGTAACGGAATCAGAAAAGTTTCGAACGTATTTGCGCATTTTGTGCCATTTGTCGTGGGAGATATTGTCTTGAGAACAAGAATTCTTAAAAAAATGTCAGTCACAGTGATAGTTTTCAAAGGCAATCATATGTTATGAAGATGCATTGTGACATTAAACGCTGAAATAAACCTTACAAAATTCCGGAATTTTTTTTATCAAGGTAATTTGTGGACGTCGTCATTATTAGGATGGCAGAACTTTAGCAGTTTAGTGAAAAATATTCGAAAAATGTTAGAATAAAAGATGATTCCTTTGAAACCATGTAACGATGATATTTGATTTATAGAAATTGTTTTAAATTCATCAACAGTACATTAATAGTGTCATTCAGATATAAATGTACTTTGTTAGACATGGTGATTTCACGTATTAAAATATCCTTCATCATCAAAAGTTTTCTGAGCAACGAACACTGGACTTTAACAATGTCGAATATGACATGTTCTTGCGATCTGAGTCATCATTTTATTCTTATTTTATCAAAATAATTTCATTATCGTTGAAAAAAATATTCAAGAAAACTATACCATATATTTGAGAAAAGTCATAAGACATGATGTTCGAAAATGAAAAAGAACTTTAAGTATATATTCCTCAACGTATTCCATGCAGTCAAGACAAACTGGCACAAAAAGTGTATTTACCTTTTCTCTGCTTATCGGTTAGCAATTTTAAAACTAAAGAAAACGGGAAACGGTGGAAAGTATATGAGCAAATGTTTATTTTTATAAGGTTAAAATAAATGAAGGGAGCCACCAAATGTTTCTTGTTGTTTTTATACTCAAGACAGACCTGATCTTATAATTTGCAAGTTGTCCCAGAGGTCAGGGGTGTTTGACTCAACTTCCCCTTTCGTCGCTTCCAGTACAGGGCGTGCAGGAAAGTAGATAAGGCTGTCATTAGGTAGAACAGTTTTCAAACTTCCTGGAAACTGATAGCAAGCGATAAGAAACTTTTTCCTGTCACCGTCTGCTCTGTTGCCTGCAAAATATAGATTTCTTATTGTCAGTGAATCATGGGTTGCTTATTCAAGACTACACTGAAGTGACAGTTTCCATCATGGACGAAATTCTGCGTAGCGATTTCTTTTTTCGAAGTCATTTCCTTTTAATTGATTCGAATCCTGAGAGAAAGAAGTTAACGGTGTGAAATTCTGTAGAATACAGAAAAAAATATCTCCTGGTAAATTCTTAATGTTGGGTTTATTGGTAATAACTTGCGTTCCGTTGTGCGACGTTGTGGTGGTTTAAGCGCTTAAAATAGTGCATTACGGTATTTATTGAATAAAAAAAAACTAGCTAAGATCTAACTGCAGTTTAATAGTATAATTATGCAAAATATTTGAAAAGCTATTTTTGTTTATATATTTTATGTTTTCCACACTTATAACATAAAAATAAACCAAATGATAGTATTTTGATTATATTAGTAAAATTTTCACTCAAATTCACAGATTTTCATGGTTTATATATCTTATATTTTAATATTTTGCTTCCAGGTATGCAGAAAATACCATTTTGCTTAATTTTCGAAGAAATTACTTGATGATTCCTTTCTTGTTTTATTTATTTTTAATGGATATTTTAAGTATACTTGTGGAGAGAAAATTTATTCTTCGGGAGAGTTAGAATTAATGCATACACAAATAGTGCAGCGATTTTCCCAAACAAATAGATAATAAATCTCATTCACGTGTCCCTTAGTAATCTCTGAAAACTTGCAAGAATATATGCGTGAAGTAGAGATGATTGAACATTTTGTCTTTAAATAACGGTGGGAACAAACCTCTAATCTTTCTTTATGGATCACAATCAGAGAATTTTGTTATTTGTAATTTACTTATGTATATATTCATGTATGCTCATATTGGTATAAACAAGTTGAACAGTAAACATGTTTCATAACAATTCTTGGCATTAATTTAAAGTGCTCATCTCTCTTATACGCGAAAATTTCCTATTTAACCGACTCAGCGTCCGCGACGTATCTGTTACGTCGCAATAAACTGGTTGAAAAGCGGCTCATGACGGCTGGGATACGTCGAAATATTCCTGCTCGAAAGCGGCCTGCGACGGCAGAGATACGTCGCAGAGTCTTCACGGAAAGCGGCCGCGACGTATATTTTCACATAGTAGAAACCACTTATTTTTGCTTTCCCCCTAATCGGTGGTTTGATTGATCGGTCTTAATCACTCAAACCACTCTCCTTGGAGACTTTTCTTTGAAAACTAAAACTCAGCCTGAGTTTTACGCCAAATATCTAAAATACTGATTATTTTTTCGCCAAGATTCAACTTTAAAATTTTATAATCTATAAATTTGTTGCTTTAGAAATAAAATGCGAGTTTATACATTATTATTTTTAATTTTAGTTCCTAAGCTAATTGAATTAGGCGATTTTATTACACAAAAATTTTAAATCCATATGTACTTTTAAATTACTAACAAGCTTGACTTCTTTTCTAACTTAAATTTTAATAATTTTCCTGCTTATGCTAATTATTTCTTACATTTTAGTTAATTTAATTCAGTTTTTATTGTTTTTGATGCCATTTTTTTATCGACTAGTTATGACTGAAATAAACAAATAAAATTCGTAAATGGAAATTATTTAATTTCCAGTGAAAGAGCTAATGGCTGTTATAGTAAAATCGTTGTGACGTCCATAATAAATAACATTTACCTTAATGACTAAAACTCATTTAATTTGCGTTTTTTTTTGTGCATTAAGAAAAAATTTACTAATAAGTTTACTCTCTGCATATTGATTTTTATTTCGTTATTACTTTAATTTCTTTTTACATACACTTCAAATGTTGATAATAAAACAGAAGTATCATCTTAAGGCAATAGTATAACATGATTGTCTCATAAGTGTGTAGCCAAGAATATTATACATGTGTTATTTCTTTTTAATGAAACATTATATTGAAAAAAAAAATCAACACTATTTACTGTTACACCATATAACAAGGGTGTCCAAGACGTCGACCGCGGTCGACTGGTAGACCACGAAGACATTTTAAGTAGTCCACACGACCATCCCGATAATGACCTCGGATATTAACAATTTAATTTATGACTTATTATTAATTTATGACATAGAATCAATGAATTATTTAAAATAAAAATTTACTACAGCCTACGCTTTAAAACCCAAAATAAACTTTGCAAAGATTAACGATTTAAAGATTTATGATTAAAGGTTTAGGATATAAAACATAAAACGGACATGATGAGCGCGATTAAAACATTCAAAGAAACTATGGAAAGGTATGTATCTCAATTAAGAAAACATGAATTGAGAAACTTTAAAAACATGGAGGAAGAGTGCATCCATAATCTAAACCGAGACTTCGAAGATTTCACTTAATACTTATTTTGTTTGAAGAATTTGAAAGAAGATTCGCTGACCTAATTAGCTTGAAATAAATAAATTTTATAATATTTCCATTTAATGGAAATATCAAAATTGATGGACATTGTCACAATGATGTCACTATGAAAATGTCAACATTGATGGACAGCGTATCTGAAAAAATAGGACATTAAATAGGTATCACATGAGTCAAGGTCGAGGAAGAAATTATTAAATTAAGATGCAATATATTTCTTAAATCGAGAGCATATTTAGTGATACTGATTTTCGGAAATTAATTTCTGAGGAAATGTTTCCAAATATTTACAAATTGATTTTATATTTCAAATCATACTTTGGATCAAGATATCTTTGAGAATCTGCTTTTTCAACCATGAATAAAAAACAAACTTTGGCGCATTTAACAGATGAACATTTAATTTCATGTTTATGGATTGCAATAAGCTCGTACCAGCCACAATATGATAAACTTGTCGCAGATATACAGTGCCACATTTCAACTAAACGAAGTGAATAGGATGGTCACTTTTTGATGTATGAATACTTTGATTATTTTCATCAGTAAATTTTTGTTTTGTAAATATTGATAGTAAGTTTTTTTTTTATTTTTTAAATTACATAATTTACTATTTTTTCTTGTTACCGAAATTAAATATGTACGTTAATTTAGCTCTGCCATTAGACCACCTTCGATTTTTTAAATGTGGAGTAGACCCCGGATACCAAAAGTTTGGCCACCCCTGCCATATAAAGTCATTATTTTAATAAATAAATATTAAAAAGATACTATTTCTTAAAAATTTTACGATATTAGAAATTTTCTCGATTAAAAAATAAACTACAATATTCCTGATATTAGCTTTGTTCTGCTGTGAAAATCATTTTATTCTATATATTTTTTTTATATGCATACATGTAATAATTTTTCTAGATGACGTAACGATAATATTTAATAAAATAATATTCCTTACTAGAAATTTATTGCAGATTTAAAACAAAATAGATTTATGAGGAATATAAATAATCAAAGTTTTAAACAGTAAACTGTTCTGAAGCAAAATAATGGAATTTTAACTTATATTTAAAGATGAGCTAAACTTTTTAAAGCAGAAAATATTTTTAGCTCTTTTATTTTAGAATGTGTGTAAAATGGAATGATCCTATTGAAATAATGTATAAGTGAATCGAAATCATATTAATGCTACAATCTAAGCAATTAAATTTTGAACCTACAGAAAATAATTATTTTATTACAAAATTTACTTTTAAAATAAGCAAATTATTTATACGATAGTTTTACAAATGATTATCTTTTAACGCGATCCATATTAGGTATAAAAGAAATTTTTAAATATAATAATCTTAACCAGAGAATTTCTTGTTGTAAAATGTGGTTATATATTTACTTTACTCTTCTTATTTGAATTAAAAACTAATTTTCATAATTTATCTTTTAAACATAAAATGATATATTCCACATACGAGTTATTGGGTCATTAAAGTCATATTAATGAAAAATATAAATAAATTCATTTAAAATATAATTGAGATACGTTTTAGTTAGGAATGACATTAAAATAAGTCTCTAATCAATAAAAGAAAGAATAAATACACTAAGAAAATTTATATCTCTCAATCAAAATTTTAATTTTAAATTAAGATACTATATTATCTACAAAATCTTTTTAATTAAGAGACTATATAAAAAAGATATAATTTATAAATGTTTTTCATTCACGCGAGCGCATAATATTATGTTGCGAGTGCAGCACCATTTTGTATAAAAATACTTTCTTATAATAAAAAAAGAATTCATGGTATATTGTTATGTATTATTTAACGTGAATTGAAAAGTCAATAGAAAAAAATAGAATATTATCAATTTTTTTCATATAAATCTGGTGCTTTTGCCAAATTAAATATTCTTTTGTTTTTATTTTTAATTATATGTATTCATTTAATCCTTACTGTGAATAAATTTCCTTAAACCTTTGCGAACTTAATAATCAAGACAGTTGAATAATGAAGGCTAAAATTATTTTTTCTAAAATTTTTATAAGTATTCGACAAACTATTTCAAACGGATTCTTATATACGTGAGAGGAGTTTGTTTCCAGGGAGAAAACTATTCATGTGTGACTTCCTTTACAATTTAAGCATGTTTCCTGTTAGTCAGGGAAAGAATGAAAGGGGAGAATGTTTACTTAAATGTAAATGAAACTTTCTGATTATTCTAAACAGATGAGAAATTGCTTTCTCGCCATGATTCATTGCTACAAATTGATGATTATGTTCTACTTTTGTAATAACTAAGAACTTACATAACAGATTACATTACATTCAAAAGTATTTTCGGAAATTTAGATAAAAAAAAATCATAAGTATAACAAAAATTTATTTCCAGTTAGTTTTTTAAATTTAAAAATTCAAATCTAAAATCTGATGAATCAAATCCTAAAAACAAAGCATAAAAAAAGATTTTAAAATTATATTGTATATAGTTTTCTATTTAAAGAAAAGACAATTTTTTTTTATAAAAATAAAACTGGAATATTTTTTTATGAATGACAATAAAATAAGTCTCTAATCAATTAAAAAAAAGAAAAATTTGAAAAGAATATTAACAATTCTCAATTAATAAGATTATTAATAAAGTCTCTTTAATTAGGAAACTTTATATAGTAGAGATATATGATAATTATATAAAGGTTTTGCATTTGTAATACAATAAAATATTACTAATGCAAGAACTTTTCATAAAATTATTTTTATAATGGAGTAATAATAGCTTCTTAGCACTTTATTATACATTATATTATGTAAAATTAAATATAAGTCAATAGAAACTCGTTATTAATTTATTAGTTTTTTTCCTACAGTAATTTTGCCAAATTAAGTTGTAAAGATTGTTTTGTTTTTATTTATAATTATACATAAAGGATTCTTTTGTTTTTCTTTAAAATTATACTTAAAGGATTCTTTTGTTTTTATTTATAGTTATACATAAAGTACAGTTCATAAACGCTAGATTAATATTTAAAAAATAACTCGAATAATGCACTTGTGAACCAAATATTCCATTTATATTGGAATAAATTAAACGTAACACTTTAAGCTTCTTATTATTACATGCACTGATATATATTTCAATTCAGATTGACAAATGAAGTTAATTTTCATGTATTGTAGCAAGTGATATTTTATCTAAGGTTGTTCAGTTACGATTAGAAAAAATTAATTTAGCAAATAAATTTGGGCTTTAACGCTTTTGAATAAAAAAAAATAAAAAAAAATTTATCTATGAAAAAAGAGCATAAGTAATATATATTTTTATTTTTGCTAAAAAAAATTAAATAAATTAATAATTTTAATATATTTCTAATTCGTTTAGACTGTTGAATTATATAAACGTATAGTCTAAATCAGCCTTACTATGTGTGCTGAAAGTACTGTAATATTGAAAGAGTTTGAAAAATATTTATTTACTTGCATTAAATAATTATAAAGTTTCTAATAAAAATTAGTTTGTGTTAAGAAAAATATAATGTGAGAAAATGTATTTTTACTAACATTATTTTATCTTACTGTAATAAAAATTTGAAAAGCTTCTGTGGCTCATTGAAAAAGAGAAATTTCCATTATACCGAAAATAATAAATATACAAGAAAATGTAACAAGCAACTTTCTTATTTAAATTGCGTAAGAAATCTAAAACATCATAATTTGTGGATACCGTTTTTCTTTGAACTTCATATTATTTACCAAGTCAACCTAAAAACACTGAGGAATATCTTCATTTTCAATTACACAAAAAACAGTTATTTACAAATAATTTTTTGCTTTTTAAGTTTTATACAAAAATAAAATATACGTTTTCGTTTTAACCACTTCTATTGGGATGTACAATGCCTTCTGGCAAATACATACAACCCTAGATAGGGTAGTTAGTGGTAAGTGACATCCCCTCCCTCTAAATTGAGTGATGTGACAGTTTTTAGGGGGGTAGGAAATATTCCCAATGAGAACGGGAAACAGTCGACGATTTTTGTATAGTTTAGAAAAGTGGCTGTGGAACGAGAAAGTAGTGTATCTGGTTTTAAAGAGGAAACATTTTTCGCAGATTCTTGAAATTTTCTGAGACGCTGAGTCGGTTAATTAACAGTCAAGCATTTATAGACGCAATTATTTCTTCCATCCATTCTTATTTATTCTTAAAAGGGTGAAATAATTTTGTACTTAATGGAAATCTTGCTATGTATACTGTAATTATTCTTTCTCCATTGAAATACGGCCATGGTATCTTGAATTTGATTTTCGGAATACTATATTTGTCATTTCCATTTTTTATCATTTTAAGTGTGTATAAACAGCTTTCATATGATGATAATATTGTAAAAATATCGATATCAAGTGCTTAAATAGAAAAAGCTCAATACACAAACATTCATTATTTTTTAATTCCAAAAATAACCAGCTTGATTTTTCTCTTGTTTCGTGTGATGCCAATCTCGGTTAGAGAAACTTGTCTGCGAGATTAGCAAGTTGCGCAACATGCATACATATATACGTACATAATAACTTGTAAATAAAGTTATTTCAATAAAAGTGAATTCAAATCATTTTTCTCTTTTCTGTACTTCGCGCTTGCTTGATCAAATAACCTTGACTTGTCTAAATTCTCATCGTAAGTTAAAAGTCGTTAATTCCGTTTTTTAAAGATATTTTTGTTCAGAATCTCCTTTGTTTTATGATTGTAGATTTTAGTTTTTATAACTTAACATTTTTCCATACGTTTTTCATTATTTATATGCAATAAAAATGGCTTAAAGCTCCAAAATTCAAGCTCAGAAAAAATACAAAAATTTAATATTTTTTGTGTAAAAATATGTATATAATCAGAATTTTGTTTTTTATTTTCATCTAACTACTATAATTCGAAAAACATAAATAAAAAATCATCTTTAATCAATCTGTAAGAAATCGAATGCACTAATCTTTATAAATATTTTTTTAAAAATAATCGTGGATTATACTTTACTTCGTACTTAAACATAATTACAATGTGTGTTCTTCATGTTTACTTACTCAGTTAAGAGGGTCTTATGGATTTTTGACTTATTTACATTTTGGAAAACAAAAATTTGTGTGATTTTATAAATTTAATTTGTATTGACGTGTGATATATGTACAGACACATTTGAAGTTTAATATTAAAATAATTGATATTTAAAGAAAAGTTATTCTAAAGAGTAGCTTTTATCTGATAACGAAATAAGTTCTAGGTTCCATACTCACCAAAAGAAAGCGTCCAATCTCTGAGCTAAGACTTCGAGTATCTTACGACATAATCTATGGTTAGCTTTCTGGCATTACTCTTTACAAGCACATTGCTATCGACATGCTATCTAATTATCATTGAGTTATCTAATAACTTTCTTTAGATTGGTCTGATTACCAGGCCATATCGAAAATAAGATAATTAACCAAAATATAAGCTTTTGAGTAAAAAGCTTGCGTTTGTAATCGGGCCTAGTCCGCATCTCTCTCATGCTACTTATGAGTCATTTATTCTTTATCTTGCTTTACGCATCTACGTGAAATTGTGTGTGGAGTTAGCTTTTCTTATCAGAAACTTTACAAAACTTTATTTATTTGCACTGTTTGGCAAGAGAAATAGTTTCGTTTCGTTGTTTTATATTCTAGGACGTTTTTAATACTATTTTAATAAACATTTAAACAGTTCCGCAATCGCTTTTTGTGTGAGTTTGAGTTTACATTTGAAATAAAGATTATGCTCTGTTAAAGGTGTTTTCTTGATCCGTTATCTTTTTATACGACGACGCATAATCAATTATACAACCTTCTAAAAGTAAAAAAAAAAAAAAAAAAAAAAAGTATTTCTATTTTATAGAAGGAATAAAATACATGAACATTTAGTGGACATTCCATGCAAAGTCAACACACGAAAAATCCATAATAAAACTATCATTTATTTAAAAATTGTTCAGTTTATATCATTTGAGTAAATACGTTGGCTTGTTGCCATAATTTAGAATCATTGAAGTTGATCGTTTTATTGACTCTAAATTAATCCATTATCCTTTTAATTGCTGAATACAGAGGTTTTATTTATTTTTATTCATTCGGAGACACAGTGGTTATTGTTTCTGAAAACGTGAATAATTTTCAGAAAAAATATTTTTTTTTTTAGCTTGAAAGTTTTTAATTGACTTTACAATATAAAAAATTTCTTAAAAATGTAATGTATATTACATATTTATTTTCAAGAGCTTTTAAACTAAACCCCAAAACCTTATATATTTCTTAAAACTAATAATAAGAGGAATGTGTTGCAACAAAATCAGATTTCTAGCTCAAAATAAAATTCGTTGTAATGTCATTCCGAAAGGAATTATCGATTTGCCTAAAATAGATATTTCTTAATTACATTTAGATATAATACAGCAGGAACATACAATATGTAGAATTAATTTTAAAAATAATTCTTTGAAATTGTTTTGTAAAAAAATGTAGATTTTTCAAATTATTTAAATTTTAATTCCCGAAATTATCTCGTTATTTTAAGGAGCATATTGAATTTTATGAATAGGTTATCAGTAATATTCTTTATTTTGATGCATTTCACTTAAAATGCTCAAAAAACTATTTTGGATTTTTTTTTTTTTTTTTGGACTGATATTGCATTGCAGTTTGCGCCTTCTATTTAAATATTAAATCGAATGTTAAGGAAGTAGAGGTGATTCATCAATATATATACATAAAATGAAGTAAATGTTAAAAAAATATTATTCTTTCGGCTTCACTATGCGTGGCACAGTCATTTCCGTTAAATATTTGATCAAAAGTACTCTTTGCATTGATTGAAACGTCTATATTTTTACTACGTAGAAAAAATTCTAGGTGACCCTATGATAAATCTTGTGACCGTAACTTGTTTCTTTAATACAATTAAAAATAATATTTTTGTCCTTAAATTCAGAAATGGTGACCGTAGCTGGGCTCGGCAAATGGGGTAAGCGTCCAAGCAGTAAAAATTGTAGACATTAGGATTATAAAAACTCTTAAGTTATATAGTTTTCACATTAAGATAGTGTTTTTTACATTATAAATGATGGGATTATTTATTTTTATAATATGTAAAATAAGCCCGACCCTTTTCAGTCCATCTGATTGTTTTTCATTTATGCTGCAACATTGATGTAAATGCATTCCATACCGAGCTATGCCGAGCTGGTTGAAGAATGATTAGCACTTTGGTTTTCAGTTCTCTGTTTGAAGATTTGGAATCTGATTTTAATGTTAGAGGTCGGCGGAAGCACCCACATGTGTAAAAAGTTACCGTTCAGCAATTAATCAAAAATTCCTGCAGATTATTTTAATTATGCTAGAATCACTAACAGTCAAGTTTGCTTGCTTTAAAATAAAAATGTTTTACTGAACGTTTATCATAACAATATTGAATTGTCAATCTAAAATGAAACATTATATTTAATGTAAATTAAGTCAAGCCTTATAAGTGCTAATTGATGGAGTTAAGTTTGGAAATTTATTTTGATTTATATATTTACATACAAATACAATTCTTATTCTGTGAATCCTCTGAGTTTGTGCCTACCTGGTACCCGAATGGTAAGCGTTCTTATACCTTCGGTTCAACGGCCTACCTTGGGCATTAATGTTCGTAATGGTTCGGAATCCTCTTTAAACGGTATTTCCGGTCTAGTTAGCTCTCGTGTGCAAAAAATTACCTTTGAGCGCCAAACAAACCAAAACTCTGAGTTTGTGTCTTCAATTGGCATTTAACTGAGTACAGTGTAACGGAATAGAATAAATCTCATACTAGCATATTTATCCCAGGCTATTAAAATTTATGTGTTTCAATTGGATATTTCAATTTCTGCATTTGCAATTAATTTAAAAATTAACGTTGATTTTAACTGGCTGTAAAGTTGCTTATGCCGTGATGCACCTCATTCCAGAATTTCGTTCGCTTCAAGATCAGAGGTATGCGGTGCTTTCTTGCCTTTAAAAATTGTCACTTTTGCAACATTGGGAATAAGGAAAAAGTATTCACAGGATAGAATCCGCTTTTCTTTCTAAAAAAAATTTTTCTTTAATACAATCAGAATTAATTAATTACACAAAACAAATTTTCAAACAACAAAATAAGCTATATAAACGTCTTGTCTTACATCCATAATGTTATAATGGATTTTAAGAAATAAATAGAAGAAAATGATTAAATTTTTTGGTAACCTGATGTTTGTGTTCTGTACAAATTTCGCCACTTTTATGCCCTTACCAAGTATCTTTATAAGTTATTATTTAAACCAAGAATGAATTTAAACTCTACATAATCACAGGAAATAAAATGTTTTTGACCTGGAATATGTGTTAAATATCCTATTTCTGCCACTAATGTAAAACATTATCAAATCCATACATATATAACGAAAGAAATATTTTTTATTTAAATTTTTATTGTTCTTTTTTTTAATATTTATTGTCGGAATCAAAATTTCCTTAAAAAACCGTAGTAATAAAATAACAGAAAAGCATTTTCGTTGAATGAGAGCTGCAAAATTTTGTTTGGATCCGGCTGAATCTTAGTAAAAAAGGAAAGTGGTGTATTTTAAGTATTTCTTAATAGTGTGATTTAGAGATCTAAAATCATCTGACAATGTTTCTAGAGCTTACATCAACTTCATGTTAGGTTCTCTATTGTGCGATATCTTAATGTTGCTGCTCGATGGTGCAGTACGTTGCTATCTCAATTCGGAGTTATAATTTCTGCACAGTACTTACTTGGAATGGGTTTTGAAATGATTGCTGTTATTGTATGCAACAGGCAATTTCCGCTGTTTATAGGCAATGCTTTTGACTCCACACTTTTTTTATTTCTTCTTAAGCCATATCTGCAAGCAACATTTGTACCTGTATTTGAAGCATATATAAGATTGCACAGTTTTCCTGGTAAACTTATTATTTATGTTTCACTTTTGTGTCAGTCATCATGAGCACGATTTTCCATTTTGATACTATGGATTCATTAAACCTTTGAATATTTCAAAGCAGTCGTTAAGGAAGATTAGCTAATGTTGAATGTTTTTTCTGAACATGCAGTTTCATGTTAATTATTGAGCAATATTGTAAGGCGATTTACCAAAAAATGTGACTTAGGAGAATTTTTTATTTAATGTATATTTTTCTTCGAAAATTGTACTAAATTATCTTTATTGTTTTGATACTAATAAATGAAGGTGAATAGACTAGGAAAGTGATAATATATGTGACATCTTCACACACTGCCATACTTCACAATTAGATTAAAAAGATTATAAAGAAAAATATAATATTTACGTTTTACTTTTGATTTAATTTCTGACTTTTCAGAGAAAAATAGGTAATATTTTTAAAAACTTATTTTTTAAATATTGCTTCAATTGCATTTTTTTTTAATGTGAAAGAAACTTTTGTGAATTTGTGGTGTAGAAGATTTAAAGTTCCTTTGATAGAAATTCCTTAAATATTCGTATTTTCTGTTCAAAAAAAGATACTCGTAAGATCCATTTTTGTATTACGTTATAGTTTTATTAAGTAAGAATTTATGACGTCATTAATCATTTTCATCAATGCATTGATATGATGGTGAAATGAGATACAATTAATAAGTATTTGCCATGAAGTGATTCAGCTATCACAAACTTGATGTAATCTCTTTATCTGTACTGTTACATTGCTGCTTTTATTCATAAACCTAAGGTAATATTTATAAAGCAATATCGTACAGAGGGTACCTCAAAAATGTTTTATTGGAAAGAAGTTTAAAACTCTAAAAGCATTCACAATTTAATGTATTTTTGTATGTTGAAGTTTCAGTAAAATTGTAAAATTACTAGATAGAAAGGACCTAAAACTGTTTACCATCATTATTCGGTTATTCCTGAGCGGGAAATCTGTCCTGCTGCTTAATTTGTTTGTCGCTTTACCGTCATTTTTTGCACACGAGGGCTAATTAAACAAGGACATATAATCTAAACTGGATTCTGAATCGTTTCATATATACAGTGAAGGATTCAAACCCACAACTTGTGAACCAAAAATCAATGATAAATATTCAACTGTTAATTCGGCCTCTTTCTGTACACCAGTGTTTATCTTCTGCACATTTTCATGCTAATGAATTTCCAATCATTTTTCATCTCGGGAAAGAAATTTAATGAATAACTTTTTGAATCGGGAATTGTCATTTTTTTTTATGGTTACAGAACTCAAATAATTTGATAACTATGAAATCTAAATTATAAATTTCTTTTAAATTTCAGTGTATGCTATCGTGAAAGTCAGACAGGGAGCCGAGGGTAGACACTGAGACAGACTGGATGCGTCGTGCCAGAAAGAGAAAAACAGTTGGTTATTTTGATCACCAGGGATAGCTAAAATCCCATCCCGATCAATGTAAACTACATATCTTTTAAAAATGGGATAAATGTCTAAATTAATGTTTGTGGTACTGTTTAATATATATATATATATATATATATATATATATATATATATATATATA
>JAPDSC010093909.1:12452-24706 GCA_026290005.1 Latrodectus geometricus | reverse complement strand
TTAAATTTTCTTTACTTCGTAAAGTGTTATAGTATCTGTTTCGTTTACGATACCAATATTTTAAATAATTACTGAACCATATCATGAGTATTCAGAATTTGTTATACTCACTGAAAAATTTAACAGTTGTTTAGTAATACGTCCACTGAATGGTCAGCGCACTTGACTTTAATTATGCAATCCAGAGGTTCAATTCCCACTTCCTTGTGCGGATGCTTTTAGAGTTGTTCGGAATCTTCCTTAAACCGAAGTATCGATCAAGTCAACTTTCATCTGCAAAATGTGATTATAGATTAATAAATAAATAAAAAAAAAATATCAGACTTCATTCCCTGAAAAAGAGTTTCAAAGTTCCTAATTATTCTTCATAAATATATTATTGTTTACAGTAATGGTGTATACATCAGGCTTCAAGAAATGCAGAGAACTTGAATCATTCACAAAAGGGTAATTGACGATTTTGGTTTTAAAAATGATTATTTATTTAATCGTTTGATTAAATAAATGCTAGAAGCGAAAAGACGTGAACCGAATTAAACGTAATTAACTATCAAACAGAAATAAATCAGAATTTTCGTATAAACTCTAAAATTCACATTTATTCCATGTAATATTTTTTCCCCCCTTTACTATGTCCTATTCATCTTCTTTCACTAAGATTGAATTTAGTCAATGCATCATTAGACTATTAAGTCAAAAATACCTTTTTGGAAATACGTTTATCGAAACCACGAGAAATGAGACTAAGCGATTTAACTTAAAAAATGTTATATCTGAAATTAATTTGTTTAAAAACGTATTGTATTTAATTTTTTGTTTACTCACTCCTTGTGCAGTATATAATAATAAAACGGATTTTAATCTAATAAAGCATAACTACTCAATTATTTGTATTATTAATTGCTCTAATGGAATTTGATCGTGCTGTGCACGATCAAATTCCATTAGAGCAATATTAGATACTTCGGAAATTTACCAAAATCCCTGAAGTAATTTCAGGTATATAAAATAACTCAAATTCATTCAAATGAGATTTTGACTATATGAGCTCGGGGTGACCTGATTGGTTAGGGTTTTCGTTCTCATATTCGGAAGGAAGTGAGTTCGAATACCCCACTCAATCGAAGATTCTTCGCTAATTTCCAGCGCGTTAAATATATCGTGGTTGCAATGACCTCATTGTGAAATGATATATCTGGACATGACATGCCAAGCCTGGAGTCTTCTGTTTGGTTTTGCTTCTAAATTATGAAGACCCATTTACGGGGCTACGATATCCACCCATAAGTGCCAATTAAATAAGGTACCATCACTTCCTTCCCTTGTAGTGTTAAAAGGTAAAAATCCTAATAGCTGAGCATAATACATTAACAATAGATTCAACAATAGATTTTTTTTTTACAACAGAAATGACAAATAGCGTACATGAGGTGATGCTTTCGCGTGGTTTCATATTGATATAAATATATGAATTTTTTTTTATACATATAGTGTATTTCCAAAAGGAATGTTAAAAGTCACCTGATCTACAATAATATGTTTCATTACGTTTTCTTAATGACTTTTCATTGAATTTAAAAGTCAGGCAATTTAAATCTCATCTTTTCATGTTCATGATTTTTAATGTCTAAAAGTAGGTAAATGAATTTAACTGTTTGGTATTTTATTCCCATGGATGTGACCTAATGAAGGAAATTCTATTTGGGTTACATTCAGAACCGGTTTCTATTCCTAGCAAATTATGGAATTACTGAAAGCAGCAAATTGCTGGTCCATCAACAGAATTATATTTGGGATATCAAAATCTGCAAAGTTTCCTTTTCCAATCCTGAAGCTAAGTTTTTGGAATCAGCCTAATTTTTCACGCTTAAATGTGAGCTAGAATTTCATTTTTAATGCTCTTCTTTTGTTTAGAGGAAATGAAATGATCAATTCATTTCTCTAAACTTAGAGGAAATGAAATGTCTTGATTTAGAGGAAGTGAAATGATCAGTTCATGCTGAATGATTAAATCGACTCTGAGTCTGAAGATTTCTAATGATATGGGCATTTTTAAATTGTTAGGGTGAGAGGTGAAATTGAAAAAACAATTATGGAAATGTGAATTTAGTAATAACGGAACATATAAAAATGTAATGATGTATAAAAAGAAAAACTTTTAAATGATGGTTACATTATATAGTCTGGAGTTTTGGATTACCAATCATGCAAAGGAGCTCGATCTCAAATTTTTCATCCTCGTGTGCAAAGTGTAACCATTGAACGACAAACTAAACCAAAATTAGCTTACAGAGCAAAGTTTATTACATGTATCATCTTTTCTTATTACAATTGGAATGTTAAACCTTTACGAAGAGTAACATTTTTTTCTCCTTTCCAGTCCTCTGAGATTCGGTTGATTTGAAACCCCCAAAAGTTTTGCATGATTATTAAATCATTGTTACATTCTTTCAATTTTGACTGATTATAAAATCTTTAAGTGTAATGCATTCTAGATTATTGCCAGTTGTACAATTACACTCCATGTCATTTAACAATCCATACAGCAGCATCAATCCTTTCCGCCAATTGTATTTCAGAGTATTTTTAAATACATGCTCTGAAATACAATTGAGGAAAAGGTTTTATTTTATATATATATATATAAAATAATACATATATATATATATATATATATATATATATATATAAACGTCATTCTAAGATATTTGTTGTGTTCATTTTGAAAATGAAATTTGAGTATTCCCGTTTTCGAATAAAAATAATTTTTGTAATTATTTTGCTTCATTTTTCAATGGAAAGGTTTTCGTAATCGAAAATCTTTTAATTATACTATATTAGTAATCTATTGGTATTCAGTTTTTTTTTTGTATTGTTTATAAATTCATTATTTTTATTTATATGTCTGCTTGAACAGCATCCTTTATAAATAATGTTATGGATTCTCGTTTAATTTCATTTAATTTTGTGAACAAAAATGTTTCAGAAAAATCAATTTTTCAATAGGAAATTTATTTGCTAATATTTTTGATGCAATGATTATTTATATTTTTCAATAAAGATGCTATCTACAACAAATTCAGCATATTTTGGAGCATTTAGAATTTTGTATTTAGCAATTCAATGTTGCTCAAAATTTTGCAATTCTAAGGTGATAAATGGATTTTCTTCGGTAGATTTATAATATTTATTGTCTTTCTTTGTTTAATATTTAGAAAGCGATGTTTTTTAGTTAAGATCTAATTCTTTACATATTTAAGAAGAGTTCAAAAAGAAAGATAAAAAAATAAAGTTGAAGATAAAAATAAATTGACGAAAAAGATGAACATGCCATTCTTTTTCCCGTTATATTGTTTCTTTTAGGAGTATTCGTTTTATATTCTGTTAAATAATCTTCAAAATAGTATTTCCTAATTTAGCGAGTGACTAATTAAATGAATTAAAATTTATTACAAAAAAATACTTGTTTTTACGTTTAGAATTTTTGTTTCACACTTTAGGAATTCAAAAATAAACCTTAAAATCAAATATTGCATGTTAATAATTTCTCTTGTGTAAAGTAATGTAAACGGACTTTTTATTTATCGCTATTAGTATATTCTTGTAAGCCCTTGATGTTACAGTAAAAATTATATTTAATTTTGAATTTTATTTTAAAGTAGGCTTCATATGCATAATTATATTCTTCATATGCATAATGCTATAATTATCCTATAAAACATATTTCTAAAATTTTATTTTGAAAATCTTTTTTACATTTAACTTAAAAGCATTTCATGCATTTGTTTGTATTATTCAGTATTTTGATTCTAAACGCTAGATAAAATAACAAAATTAATCATTAGCTTTAAAAGAAGTTTAAGTAAATGTTAAATTTCCATTTTTACTTTTTAATCATCTAATTTTCTTGTTTTGATGCATTTGCCATTTAATGTTTTATAATTTATATTGCCTAAGAATTACAAAGTCAACACACAAAATATTATAAAAAATTTTCTTTATTTATGCTGGGGATTCTTAATTTATATTTTTTGTGGGAAATATTTTTATATGTGTCCCCTTATTTATTAAAAAAAAATTAACATTTGATTTAGGAAGAGAAAATTGGAATAATAAAACCAGAAAAAAAGTAGACGATACTTGAATATGCGTTTGATTGTTTGAAGAGTTTCATTCCTTTCATCGATTGCTTTACGAAAATAATTTCAAAAAACAAAACAAATGAAAAATACAAACCCAATTGTCGATATTTTCCAATTTGAACTTTTGATCAGTTCACGTATTACAATGGACAAGTTAATGCGAGAATATATATGTTGATATCGGAATTGATAGATTACAACTTGTTTTTGCTTACGTAAGATAATACTAGTTCTATGTATGAGGAAACTATAACAATGGACGGGTCGACTTTTTATGATAAATTCCTGTCGTCCAGCTGCGTTGGTTTTCTACCATTGTGTGGGAATTTTGCTTGCTTTTTCAAACACTTCCGCTTCGATTTTTGCAATTTTTAATACAGTTTTTGAATTTCAATGTACCATTTCTGTTCCTAACTCTAATATGCTTGTCAAAATTTCTTCATGTTATACTTATGAAGTAAATTGTATAGTTTGTAATTTTCGGTAATACCTATATTGGGCTGCAAATATTTTAAACTTTTACTGTGGTATTTATAATTTATTTCTTATAAAGGAAGAAGATACATTCATTGCAAATATATATTATGTATAATATAGGCCATATGGATCTATAAGATATTTATCAAAGAAGTGGCATGGTGGAACACAGTATTATTACAAGCTGCTGCAAAAAGCTTACATTCCTAACGCTTTTCTAAAAAGTATACGAGTAAAATGTGTTTATATATTTATAACATCAAATTGCTTCTTTCACTTTTAACTTTTTTATAGGAAAAAAAAATTATAGTAGGAATTTCTTTACTGCTGTAAAATAATACTTGCATTTGTCTAATTAATCTTATCGTGGATTAACACGTGTTAGAAATTCATCTTTCTATTCTTCATCAATGGTATTACGTTTTTCAATTTTCTGCTTGAAAGAGCACAACTTTAAGTACAAAGATATAGTATCAATCAAATTTTACTATTTTATATTTCTAAACGCATATTATTTTATCATACCCATATAAGTTGCACAATAGAATTTTAATAACATTTTTATTTAGCAAATTTTTAAAGTTTTTAAAATATTGAAAATTATTTTTTAATTTTAGTGATACTAAATGATTTTAATAAACTAATCTCTCAAGTAGTCTTCTTAACAAAGGTCGAATTGGCTGCTAATCAGTTAGCTGTTTGGCCCTTCAATAGTTCTTGGCTTCTACTGCTATTACAAGCATGAATGTTTGTAGTGATTTGGAATTCATTTTAAATTATAGATTCTGAACCAGTCTGCTTTTGTATTCAAAAGAGACCGCAAAACGATAAAGCACATTAGAATCCAGAAAATTTATCAAATTCATGGTAATATATACATATATATCAAGAAATCTAAAACAAAATTTTAGAAAATATAATAAACATGAATGGAAGCTTAAACATGTTCTAAATTTGAATTAGAATATTGGAATTATTCTTTATTGAAAAGAATTACTACTTAGGTGATTGGAATGGTTATTTTATTTAATAATTAGAATCTGTGTTTCTGAGAATGTAGAAATGAAAGAGTTGTGTGTGGATATCCTTTCCTCAATTCCGGTACTTCTGTTCCTGGAATAGTTTGTTGACTTAGTGGTGCAATTATGTTTGAAAAGTAGACGTTAGACTTTGACTTGGGTGCTAACTTGTTTCTATTATGTTTAGGAACGTGATTACAGCTGAAATTTTTCCTAGGTGGGATTAATATTTAATTTTGTAAAAATATTTTATTAGGGTAAAAATAATAAAGTTGTTTGGTTTCTAGGTATAAAAAGTTTTATTTTCTAGTTCCAAGTAAAGTTTACCGTATAACAATTATCTCCCATATTTTGAAAATTTATGTTTCTTGATTTTAGCATTTAATAACGCGATTAAATTCTAATATATAATTTCAAATGTACCAGGTATCGCTAAATAAAATGGCAAGATTATTTTTCATCCTAAACGGGCTCTTTGTAAAAATAAGACATTCTCCCAATTCAAAAGTATTTTTATATTTTTCAAAAATGAAATACATAGAAGATTTATTCCGCTAGTTTTTTCTAAAAATATCACTCGTTCAGTACGACGGGAAAATAAAATATCTTTTGTTAAACAATTTTGACAGCTGACGTTTGTTTTTTTTTTAACTTTTGTATAAAAGAACATTAAGAAGTGGTGATATACATACAGCCAAATATTAAAAACAAATTGCAAATGTACAATTCGACTTAGAAGTCCTGTATCCAATTTGAAGTTTGTGGATGTAATAGGTCAAATGTTGCCTGGTTACCATTGCATATTCATTCCTTCGGTTCAATAATATGTTGATTTGAATTCAACCTCGTGCTTGGGTGTCTATAGTTGCCCAGATTCCACTTTAAATTCTATGATTTACTTTAATTTGACCTTGTGTTAAAAAAATTACCATTGATTTTTAAATCAAATTAATAAATTTGTTCTTATTCCTCATGGGATTGCTTTTCTTATCCTTATACGAAATGAAATCCTAACTCATGAACTTATCTTTTCAAGTTATTTACATAATGTTAGTCGCCATTCATTGCTTGCAAAATGATTTTAATTGGTTTATGATTTAAAAAAAAATATTATATAATTCCTTTAAATGCAAAAAAGACGTTATAAACAATTGAAAACTGATGACTGAAACAAAGTAGTTCGACCTCAAATATTCCAATTGAACATGTTTTTGTCTTATTTGATATTAGAGCTAACTTTGTTATTCCACTTTAAAGCTATTTAATATATTTTAGAAAATAGTGGTAGAAGATATTTTACGTTTCATCCCTGAAAATAAAAAAAAAATAAGTAAAAGATGCAGATTGAGAATACTTAAATGATTTGTCAATGCCAAACATTGATGTAAATAACTGACTGCCTCATCTTTAAATCCACATGAAATTACCACAAAATCTAGTCGCAGTGTCGGTTATCAGTTGAAAATATGTATCCTGAGATTTCAAAGATATTTTCTTTCAAAATGATGCTTGATGTACAAAATTATGCTTGTCCTCGTTTCAAATATTATGAAATTCAATGCTAAATATGTAAACACGTAGCAGTCATTAAATTCTTTGTGCATAAAAATAATTATTATTCGAGTAGGTATAAAATAAAGTTTGTATCAAAATATTAAACATCAAATCCTCGCAGAAATTTTATTGTGTGCACAAGTGTAAATGTTTTGTTTTTACCTCATATGTATTTACATTAGCATTTTTTACCTTGACATTTTCATTTAGTAACATTTAGTTTCAGTATTTTGCAAATACAATTTTTCACAGAAGTGTATATGTAGTCATTAAAATACTTTAAACTCATTTGTACTAAAACTCGCAACGGAATTTAGTTACTTATTAAAATATTGTTTAATGTTATTAAATACATGGTAAACATAATGGACTAATCTGCTTAAATTTGCAGTTGTGTCCTGCTATAACGGCAACTACTTAAATAATAATTGAGTTGCAGAAAAATTTTCTAGCTTAACAAATGTCTCAATGACAAAAAGCATGAGAACCATGAGTATGTAGGATCTAATCAGTATGATTCCAAATTAAAGATTAATAATGCTTTCGACAGCTTATTATTAAAAAGATAAATTTACTTGTAAAGGAATATTCCGTTCTTGCCAAGTTTTCTGTATTAAACTCAAACAAATCTTTTTAATAGAATTAGTTTTTAGAATGGACTTTATTGTGCGAGCAGATTTGCCAATCGATACTGCTGATATTCTTTAAATTTCAGGAACATTTTAATAAATGTTGTTGACTTCAGCACATCTTTCACACTCAATTATTCGCATAAAATGCCTTAGAGAAATAGTATTGCAATTAATAAGCTATTCTTTTAATGTCATCTAGAAAATTTCTTGAAGAGAAATATCCGAATGACTCGGATTTGTCACATCTTATGTATCCATTTCCAACTGTCACTTATTATTTGAAATGAATCTACTATGATTGAATCTATTTTTATGAATAATTTATAATAATTTAAAGATATGTATTTCATAAGAATATACTATAAATAATAAATTACCCATTTATATATACTTGTTATTCCGATGAGTTTTCTTTTGGTAATTGCAGTGTTTGTAAAATTGGTAGTGTTTATAAAAAAATTTTCCTTACTATATATTCCGTCGATGAAAATTTAAAAACCTTTTATACTATGAGTGATGTATTTCGTCCTTTTTTAAAAATAGTTCTAAATTAGTAAACGCAGCTTGTAGAATACCTTAAAACCTCTCGGGTAAATAAGATTACTTTCGAAGCTCATTTAGACGTTAAAGAAGGGCGATTTTAAATGCTTGATAATAGGCGTTCTTTGTGCATATTTTTAGACGAACAAAATTTCAATGAGTAAAATATTGGAACTAAGCCTGTTTTTTCTTGTCTATGATGTATGTAATTACATATAATTAGTAAGTTTCTATAACACAACTTGAAACAGCCTTATAAATGATTCTGTTGTCAAGGAAATCATCTATATACAATAAGCTCACCTTTTTATGAACCTCTAATTTACGAACACTTTTGATTCTATAAATTAGTGAATGGTCTCTATATAATATGTCCCATAGATACAATGACAATTTTAAATCCAATTTGCGAATCAAAGTTTAGTAAAATCTGCTTATTTGCAAAATCATGCATCTTTTGCTTGCGTTTATTTTTTTATTTTATGATTGAAAAATTAGTATCAACGTTTTTATTGGATGATAGTAAATCCTTCAAATTATAGCTCTAATTGCACTACTGATGTTGAAATACTCTATACTTTATGCAATTCGTGTGGAATTTTTCCCGCCAAATCTAATTCTCGTCTTACAGCGTATATGTCAATATAATTAATAGTTTTAAGTGTAAATATAGAGTAGATACTTTTGCAAGAAGTGGTCATAACATGATATAGATCTATGAAAAAGACATTCTAGGCTGAATGCTCTTGTGAATCTGTGATGGAAATGATGAGGCAGAAGAAACTATATGTAAATCATTTTGGCTCTTTTAGGCTTTATTGAAAAATAGCGATAATTCTGAAGAAAGGCAAAAATATTTGCTTTACGACTTGAGTGAAGATGAGTTACTTATCAATATGTATACTTCGACGAAGAAGCCCACTTCTGCCTGAATTTTAATTTTAAGACTTTTTGAATCTAACCTTAGATTTTGTACTTAAAAAAAAATCTGAATATTTAATGTATGTGAAGAAAATGGAGACGAAAAAAAACTTACTGATATCAAACATATAATGACGTAATCTGCGACCATCTGAAAAACAAACAGATGAATGGCTTATAAGATTAAAAGATCTAGCACTTGTTTTTCTATTTTACGAACATTCGATGTAAAGAAATATTTTACCGGTCCCTACGAGCTCATGAAAATATGCGTTTACTGTACTTATCACAAATTGAAGAATAGAAATAAGGAAATTATGTATTAAGAATTTTTGTTTATATCTAGAAATGCATTTAGACATGTTAATTAGTTTTAATGAATTGTATTGTTACTTTCAAAATTCAAAGCAAGATATGAGTTGAAATAGGAAAATACACTATAATAAAGGATATTACTATTTCAATTAAGATAAATTTAATTTTATCAGCAGATAAAATTAAATTTATCTTTATTAAAAGGTATCTGAAACTTTTTCTCTGCACATATCATTTTTAATATTTTTAAATTTTAATAGCAATTTTAAAGTGTTTTTGAAAAAGTACATTTTTAATTTGCATTACTGAATTGATCACATCTATGTAAATTCTTATTGAATCATGGAACTAATCGATAATTCTATTGCACATTAGCTATTTAGAAAATGATAGATAATTTCTAGAAATTTTTGGGGTAATATATTTAAAGGACTTTAATATTCTCAACATACCAGTCAGTGTAGCTACGGACATATTAAATAGATCTACTGTAGAATGTTAAAATATTATTGCTGATCTATTCCTAAGAAATCAATGTTTAAAAAACATACCTGAAGAAAACTATTCTAATTAATTAAAAAGATACATTGTGAGCATTTGGTAACTATGCACCTCAGCAGTATGTTACTGAGGTGGTAAAATTAATTTACTTGAAATTCGAACCAAACCGACTGCCAAATGGCTTGCGATTTGGCCTTTGATTCAATGGTTTGTGGATTCGATTCCCAAATGGGGTTTAGATATTTGTAGTAATCTGAAACCTATTTTACGAATTGTATTTCAGCATAATTTATCCTCCAGTGCAAAAAATTATCTTGTGGGCAAACAAATGAAATCGTCGGTAATAGAATGTTTATAATTTGCACACGGAGCTGGAATGGTACCTGTCTAGTTAACGCTGTGACCTTCGGTTCAACAGTTCGTGGGTTCGAATCATACCTTGGGCATGGGTGTTCGTAGTGGTTTGGAATCGGAATTATGCCGTAGGTCCTGGTCTAATAAGCCTCCATGTACAAAAAATGATCGTTGAGCGACAAACAAACCAAATTTTGTTGCACATTGATGTTTGCTGACGATCCCAAATGTGGCCAAGAGATCTTATATATATATATATATATATATATATATATATATATATATTTATATATATATATATATATATATAATTTGCACGTATCCATTATTAAATGATTTTATTGAGATTATTGCAAACAATCTGCTATTTTAAAGCAATTAATGATATTTATACATTTGATATCAGGTGTGTGTGTTAAAATTATGCATAAAAAGGGAACAGCTTAAATTTTATGAATATCTATATATTTCAACAAAATTTGCAAAAATTGTAAATATGTTTTTGGATTTTAAAACCAATGACCAACGAATACTGCAATAAGAATTATAGTTTTTTAAAGAAAATCCTACAGAATCGTTATTGATATTAAACTTTATTATTCTGAAAATAAATTTTTCTAAATGTTTTTTCGAAATAGTCTGAAACTAAAATCAAAACAAATCCCAGTAACCTAATCTAACGTGCACATTATTTATGTGTGCGAATCAAGAAAAAAAAAAGTTTTTTTGTAACTAAATGAGACATACATCTAATTTTTCATTAAATTGTTTTTATATTATTAATGTACATCACTTGCATTTAGAATGTAAATAATTAGTTAAACGCTTCATAATGAAATTTTTAACTTAGAAATTGCAGTTTAAATATATTGTTGTATTAGGCAGCATAATCTCAATAGTAGAATTTTTTTTTTTTTTTTTTTGAGTGCAATGAGAAATACGTCTTCTAATTCAGGCCTACTTTAGTTGTGGCTTTCTTTGATTTTTCAAATTTAATTTAAGCCTGTTTTAGAATATTGTGCACGATCCCCAACTTTTATATCGATTTTATTCAACCATCTGCCTGCTGGAATTACTATTCTGATGCTTTTAAAATATTTGCTTCTTAGTCGTTGTTGTTCTGACTTTTTAAAAGTTTTCTTTTTTGGTGTTGATAATATTCTTCACTTTTCTTTTCATGAATATAAAGAATCATTCTAATTGATTTTTTTTTTTTTAATTAAGAATTCAGTTTCATACAAAAGTCTTTTCGGACGAATTTTATAAATTCACATTTAAATGTCATTTTGATTTAAGATAACTGAACTCTTTTAAATATTTGTGTTTCTTTTTAAAGGTAATTCGATAAAAAATTTTGCATGATTTAAACGTTCACAATTTTTCTTTTAATTTCTTCATAATGTTTTGGTTTTCTTGCATACATTTATTCAACTAATTTAATTTGAATTTTTTTTTATCATAAGAGTTATAACTTTTAAGTGTTACCAATTATATTTCTGAAATAACTTAAATTTATTTCTGTTAAGAAATCTTATAAAAATGCTGTCAATTTATCAAACTACATGCTATTCTGTTTTCTGTAGGATGTCTAAAATTTACCAAAATTTTCAACTGTTCAATGTCTGATTTAGTTGAAAATGTTCTTAATCATTTCTTTTATTAATCAATCATTTACTTTCGTTTACTTTATTAGAGTATTTGAGAGTATTAGTTCAACTTAAATAGCTAAAAATGTAAATTTGGAGTCACTTGCCATATTTTAACTATATATATATATATATATATATATATATATATAT
>JAPDSC010093909.1:0-12052 GCA_026290005.1 Latrodectus geometricus | reverse complement strand
ATCAATAATTTATTTTTATTAATTTATAATAACAGCAAATTCAGACAATTGAGGTATTCTTTATATATATATATGTGAATGTGAGAACACTATAATAAACTATTGCAAGGTAACTACATTTTAAATAAAAATCAGTGAAATTATTATGAAAAAAACTAAAAAAAAAAGAATAAATAAAAGAAAAAAGAAAATTTCATTATGATTCTTTAGACATTAAATGGAACATGTGAAAGATAAATTTTTTTTAAATAACAGCTAATCTGAATGGGTAGGAAATGTAGAAAAATTCAAGTATTTGCATTTTATTACATTTTTAGATAACTTTTCAATAAAAGTTTTTAACAATACATTAATGACTTAACTTGATAAGTTTAAACACAAAAAGATTTATTCTAACCCAAACAATAATATGGAGAAAGAAAAAAACATAGGTGCAATATTTATGAGGTCTAAAATACTTTGCTGATATCATACAAAGTAATTGGTACAAAACAATTTAGATTTAAGAAATAATGCAATGACATTGAAAATGCATAGCTTACACAATTATGAGATTACATATAATACAGAATTTTAAGGAAAATACTTATTTTCCAAAAAATATGAAAGTTACTACAAAAAAAGATTTAAAAAAGACAAGTTATCAGCGAATTTATCATTTACCTGTACTTTGAATACAATGCGAAGTGCACTCGTCGCAATTTTATTAGTTCGATTCTTTTAAAAAATTCAATAAAAATAATTGCAAGGAATACGCTTTTCTGAAATTAAAAGAAATCTGAGTCATAAATTGGATGATAATTTTAACACTTACCTGTCAGTTACAGGACGAACGCCACCCGCATAAGTATTTGAGGAAAAGTTCATCGCGAAAATCCAAATGCACCAAGAGAAACAAAACGATTTGAAATAAAGTAGAATCGGGAGGGAGAAAAATACTGTTTAAAACTTCCTCGATCGTTCAATGTGAAAAAAAGATCAAACATAAAAATATTCCACTGAATGCTACAGTCGAGCGCTCATAACAATCGTGCAATAACGAAACCAAAACAAGATCGATGCTGCTTCTTCGCCGACCTAGTGGGCTGAGTCGAGCTAAAATAACAACACATCGCCAGGTATGACGGTAAGAGCCCTCCGGCCGTTTCTGAAGACACAGGTGACCCTTTTTACACGCTCAAGCGAACCCGGGAAAAAATCTACTGGGGATGACCCAGAAGAAAAATAAAATACTTCTACTCGGGAGTTTTTTATTTTCTTTTTCTCGAGAGAAAAGCCGTTTCGAATATGAGGAAATTGCACGCGTTCGCGGCCGATTTTATTCCCTCCTAGATGTTCTCTCGTCGTTGCTGTGGGTACGGGCTGCCATATGCATGCGTGTATGGATGCGTGTTGGTTAGCGGTGGTCACGTGAACCGGATAATGGCGGTATGGGGAGGGTGGAGGCGGGTTTTCTTTCTTCCGGTGCCTGTATTTCGCACTTCCCTGATAAGCCACAGGAAGGCAGAGCTGCTTTTATCGATATCTAGCAAATACAGTCTGTAAATATTGTTGGAAGAGAAAGAGAAAGAAAAAAGGAAAGAAAAAGCTGTCGTGATTCGGAACTCCCGGCGGAACACAAAATTTTCCAAGAACATCAGCTCGAAGAATTAAAAGTTCGATTGAAGAGAAAGAGGAACTAAAACGGCAGGGGATGGCGCACTGCGATGCGCATGGGCAATAGAAATGGTCGAACGTCCTTTTTTTTTTCTATTCTTTTTTTAATATTTATTTTGTGGTTTTGTTGATTTTTTAAAAGTATATCAATGTGTTCAAAAAATATGTAATCATGTTGCAAAATAAAAGATTATCATTTCGTAGAATGTTGGGCAGGCGTATTACATATAGGAATCAAGAAGAACAAATTAAGTTTCGCGCGCCTAGTTCACAGATTCAAGAAACTTAAAGTGTTTGGAACCAACTTAATTTATAAATTGTTTCTAAATCGATAAATTGAAGTAAAAGTTGGTAACTTTAATGAAACTTTTCTTCAAACAAGATTTGTTTTGCAAATAATTCTTAATATTCATATTTAAAATTTGATGGATGGACAGAATTAGTTTAAAAAGTATTAAAAATCTATACTTTAAAATGAATATATTTATAATTCATTAGAATCATAAACTGAAACAAGTATTCTTTTAATATTCTTCTACTTAAAAAACCAGTTTATTCATACTCTGAGGTAAATAAATATACTACATTTAGAGCAATAAACCATTATAGATAATTAAGATAAAAATAATGGGATATCATGTGACTTTACATTATTAAACTTTAAAATCTTCCATGCAACTTTTAACACCAGAATACTTCATAACATTTCACTAACGATAAAGATTTGTGAGATTTTGTAATATCCAAATCTACTTACGTATATGAAATAAAATCAAAAGAAAATAAATGTGAAAAATTATAAATTAAAATAAGCAAAGATTTTCAGCAATCTATTTTTTAAATTAATTTATTTTTTGCTTTCAACACATGAGATATGTATTTCTTCTGTTTTTAATTTCTTGACTTTTTTATTGATAAGCCTTGGATAAATAAAATTTGCATGCAAATTAATAATTCTTAAAAGTAACTTTTTTTTTTTGATGAACCCTTCATAAAATCTAATTTTGTTTTTTAAATATAAAATAAATTCTAAAATTTTATAATACCGAATTCTTAAAATTTTTCAAAAATTTCAGTCTTAAAGTCACGATTTTTTGCAGAACTGTTAAAAACGTATCTTTAAAAAAATTTAATCGAGACGAAATTTGAAAATTTTGAAATAAAACTTTCAATTCAAATAAAATATCTATTTCATTGAATAGTAGAATGAGTCATGACCAAACAACAAACATATTTCTGCTTGCTTACTTAAGATTAAATTATGTTTTATAATTAGCAAGCAATACACAGTTTAAATATTACCGTTTGGAGAAGTTTTTAAAAGCACAAACCAGATACCTTAAAAAAAAACAAAACAATATATTACTATTTCATATTCTTTGAACATATTATTTTGAAACATTATTCAAAAAAATTTGAATAATATTTCAAAATAATATGTATATTCTATTTCTGAATTTCTAATTTTTCAATTTTGTATAAATAATTTGTAACAACGGAATAAAAGAGTAAAGATTAAAATAATTCAAAATAAATAAGCTCTAAATGAAAAAAGTGCTTCTAATATTCATCATTTTGATAGTATTTATGAGCCATATATCCATTTAAATTAAAATTCAATGATTAAAATCATAAAGGACTAATTTCATTTGTGTTACATTAAAATTAAAGCTTTCATTCGGATTTAAATAACCAGCAACTATATTTGGACGAGATGCTTTAGATGTAGCATTTATTAAAATAGTTCATTTACATATGACGTCATCAAAAGCTGACCTAAAATGAGCGCGAGTTATTTGAATTAAAATTAAATGTAATTCTTTCGGGTGAAAGTCCAAGTTCAAAATATTCGTAACGTATATTTACAGAAATAATTTTCCTTATTTTTCGGAACTACTTTTAAATCCTCGTTATTTATAAAGAAATATTAGCCGTATAACATTGATGCTCGAACACAACTAAAATCCAAAAAAATATCAAAAGAAATAATTTTCTGCAAAAATTTAAGAAAATTAAATTAAGTTAATTAAATTAAATTAAGAAAGTTTAATGCAAAAATAGTATCTACAGTATTGTACGTACATAGCGCGAAACAATTCTTTATATTTTATAAACACATTTATTGACATTGAATAAAGTTAATTTCAATCAATTGCTTTCAATAATAATTAGAAATCAGTATATCAAATATACTGAGTACATGCATACAGATATGTTTTTGTTAACTTAAGATTTCCTGTGTGTAACACAATTTTCATCAATACATTTCTAAAAAATGATAGGTTTATATAATTCAAACATCTATAATATAAGTTCACAACAGCAATTTCGCTAATCAAACGACAGCAAAACAAAATTCTGACATAAATTTTCCAATATAGACAAATATTTTCCATATTATACAAGCAGAGAATAAAATCAACATTTTACCAATAATAATAATAATCTCAAATAAAATTAAAATATTAAAAAAATCGGCTTAAAAAGATGTTTTTTTTAAAAAAATCGAACAAATAATAAGAATTTCTATCCAATTAATTTTTTAAACCTGATAGAACAAGAACTCTAGACCTCTGATTTAAAATTGAAACAGTGGGTTTCGAAAACTCGTTGCCATAGGCTTCCGCAAAACAAAGTAATAAATAAAGCAGGTAAACAAATATATGGAATAGCAACAGAAATAAAAGCAGCCATTGATCGCCGAAGAAATAAACACGCGATCTTTGATTAAGCAAATTTCTGTCATAGATCGCTGCATTCTGATGCAATTTGAAGAGATTTAGTTTACTTGAATGCAAGAGATTTAGCTGCCTCTTATTAAAAATGTAATGAAATTGATTTTCTTTCGGCTGAAAATTTATAATCTAATGAAAAGCAAAAAAAAAAAAAAAAAAAAAAAAAAATAAATAAATAAATAAATAAATTGCCATCACAAATACTTACGTTTCATATTTTTACTATATTTGCATACGAAATTTTTGATATCTCTATAAACTCAATTATTATAATCATACCCGCCTTCAAAAAAAAAAAAAAAAAAAAAAAAAAAACTTATTGAATACTTGAAATATAACTAAAAATATTATAATGTCCTGACATCAATATCTTTCGAATTATTTATACAAGTTTAATAATAAAAAATAAAAATTGACCCAAATATAAACAGTATAACACATTTACTGAAAATATTTTTTAACTAAATTCAGAATAATGAAAAACTACACTTTGATATTATATATATAATTAGTTAAAATATGGCAAATGATTCCAAATTTACATTTTTAGCTATTTAAGTAAATGAACTAATACTCTAGAATATTCTAATAATGTAAAATGAACGAAATGATTAAGAACATTTCAACCAAATCAGACATTAAACAGTTGAAAATTTTGGTAAATTTTAGATATCCTACAGAAAACAGAATAGCATATAGTTTGATAAATTGGCGCCATTTTTATAAGATTTCTTAAGACAAATAAATTTAAGTTATTTCAAAAATTCAAGTTATTTTGAAGTTTATATTGGTAACACTTAAAAGTTATAACTCTCATGATAAAAAAAATTCAAATAAAATTAGTTGAATAAATGTATGTAAAGAAAACAAAACATTATGAAGAAATTAAAAGAAAAATTATGAAAGTTTAATCACGCAAAATTTTTATCGAATTAATTTTACTAAGAAACACAAATATTTAAAAAAAGTTCAGTTTTCTTAAATCAAAATGACATTTAATAAATACGAATTTACAAAATTCGTCCAAAAGGCCTTTTGTATGAAACTGAATTCGTAATTTAAAAAAAAAAATCGATTAGAATGATTCTTTCTTTATATTCATGAAAAGAAAATGGAATTATCAACACCAAAAAAGAAAACTTTCTAAAAGTCAGAACAACAACGACTAAGAAGCAAATATTTTAAAGCATCAGAATAGTAATTCCAGCAGGCAGATGGTTGAATAAAATCGATATAAAAGTTGGGGATCGTACACAATATTCTAAAACAGGATTCAATTAAGTTTGAAAAATTAAAGAAAGTCACAACTAAAGTACGCCTGAATTAGAAGACGCATTTCTCATTGCACTCAAAAAAAAATTTTTTTTTCTACTATTGAGATTATGTTGCCTAATATAACAATATATTTAAACTGCGATTTCTAAGGTAAAAATTTCATTATGACGCGCTTAACTAATTATTTACATTCTAAATGCAAGTGATGTACATTTATAATATAAAAACAATGTATTGAAAAATTAGATATATGTTTCACTTAATTACAAAAAACTTTTTTTTTTTTTCTTAATTCGCACACATAAATAATGAGCATGTTAGATTATGTTACTGGCATTTGTTTTGAATTTAGTTTCAGAGGATTTCGAAAAATATTTAGAAAAATTTATTTTCATAATAATAAAATTTATTGTTAGTAACGGTTCTGTAGGATTTTCTTCAAAAAACTAAATTCTTATTGCAGTATTCGTTCGTCATTGGTTTCAAAATCCAAAAAACTGTTTACAATTTATGCAGATTTTGTTGAAATATATGAATATTCATAAAATTTAAGCTGTTCCTTGTTTTATGCATAATTTTAACACACATCTTATATCAAATGTATAAATATCATTAATTGTTTTAAAATAGCAGATTTTTTGCAATAATCTCATTAAAATCATTTAATAATGGATACGTGCAAATTATACATACATATATAAGATCTCTTGGGCAGGTTTGGGATCGTCAGCAAACATCAATGTGCAACAAAATTTGGTTTGTTTGTCGCTCAATGATCATTTTTTGTACACGAAAGCTAATTAGACCAGGACCTTCGGCTTAATTCCGTTTCCAAACCACTACGAACATCCATGGCCAAGGTATGATTCGAACCCATGAAATGTTGAACCGAAGGCCGCGTTAACTAGACAGGTATCATTCCAGCTCCGTGTGCAAATTATGACCATTCTATAATCGACAGAATTTCATGTAGCTTGATTTGATTTGTTTGTCGCACAAGACAATTTTTTTTGCAGGACAAATTATGCTGAAATACAATTCGCAAAATAGGTTTCAAACTACTACAAATACCCAGACCCCAGGTGGGAATCGAATCCACAAACTATTGAACCGAGGGCCAAATCGCAAGTCATTTGGCAATCGGTTTAGTTCGAATTTCAAGTAAATTAATTTTACCACCTCAGCAAAATACTGCTGAGCGGCACAGCTATCAAATGGTAACAATGTATCTTTTTAACTAATAAGAATAGTATCCTTCAGGTATGTTTTTTAAACTTTGATTTCTTAGGAAAAAATCAGCAATAATATTTTAACATTGTACAGTACACCTATTTAATATTTCTGTAGCTATACTGACGGGTATGTTGAAAATATTACTGCCCTTTACATATATTATCTCAAAAAATTCTACAAACTATCTACCATTTTCTAAATAGCTAATGTACAACAGAATTATCGATTAGTACCAGGATTCAATAAGAATTTACATAACTGTGATCCAATTAGTTATGCAAAATAAAAATGCACTTTTTCAAAAATAATTTAAAATTGCTATTAAAATTTAAAAATGCATTGCAGAGAAAGTTTCCGATAACAGTTAATTAAGATAAATTTAATTTTACTAGAAGATAAAATGAAATTTATTTTAATTGAAATAGTAATATCCTTTATTACAGTGTATTTTCCTATTTCCACTCATATCTTGCTTTAAATTTTGAAAGTAACAATACAATTCATTAAAACTAATTAACATGTCTAAATGCATTTTTATATAAACAAAAATTCTCAATACATAATTTCCTTATCTTTATTCTTCAATTTGTGACAAGTACAGTAAACGCATTTTAAACGCGATGAACTCGTAAGGACTGGTAAAATATTTCTTATAATCGAATGTTCGTAAAATAGAAAAACAAGTGCTATAGCTTTTAATCTTATAAGCCATTCATCTGTTTTTCAGATGGTCGCAGATTACGTCATTATTTGTTTGATATCCGTACGTTTTTTTTCACCTCCAATATGTTCACAAACATTAAATCTTCAGATTTTTTTTAAGTACAGATATCTGAGGTTAGATTCAAAAAGTTTTAAAATTAAAATTCAGGCAGAAGTGGGCTTCTTCGTAGAAGTATACATAATGATAACTAACTCCTGTTCACTCAAGTCATAAAGCAAATATTCTTGGCTTTCTTCAAAATTATGACTATTTTTTTAATAACACTTAATAGAACCAAAATGACTTACATATAGTTTCTTCTGCCTCATCATTTCCACCATAGATTCACAAGAGCATTCAGTCTAGAATGTCAATTTCATAGATCGATATCATGTTATTACCACTTCTTGAAAAGTATCTACTCTATATTTACACTTAAAACTATTAATTATACTGACATACACGCTGTAAGACGAGAATTAGATTTGGCGGGAAAAATTCCACACGAATTGCATAAAAAATCTAGAATTTCAACATCCGTAGTGCAATTAGTTATCTATATTTTGTAGGATTCACCATCCTCCAATAAAAATATTATACAAATTTTTCAATCATAAAATAAACGCAAGCAAAAGATGCAGGAATTTGCAAATAAACTGATTTTTCTAAATTTTGATTCGCAATTTGGATTTAAAATTTTCATTGTGTCTATGGGACTAGTCACTAATTCGTAGAGTCGTAAGTATTCGTAAATTAGAGGTTCGTAAAAAGGTGAGCTTATTGTATATAGGTGATTTCCTTGACAACGAAATCATTTATAAAGTTCTTTCAAGTTGTACAATAGAAACTAACTAAATTATATGTAATTATACACACCATAGACAAGGAAAAACAGGCTTAGTTCCAAAATTTTACTCATTGAAATTTTGTTCGTCTAAAAATATGCATAAAGAACGCCTATTATCAAGCATCTAAAATCGCCCTTCTTTAACGTCTAAATGAGCTTCGAAAGTAATCTTATTTACCCAAGAGGTTTAAAGGTATTCTACAAGCTGCGTTTACTAATTTAGAACTACTTTTAAAAAAGGACGAAATATATCACTCATAGTATAAAAGGTTTTTAAATTTCCATCGACGGAATATACAGTATGGAAATTTTTTTATAAACACTACCAATTTTACAAACACTGCAATTACCAAAGGAAAACTCATAGGAATAACAAGTATATATAAAAGGGTAAATTATTATTTATAGTATATTCTTATGAAATACATATCTTTAAATGATTATAAATATTTCATAAAAATAGATTCAATCATATAAATCCATTTCAAATAATGAGTGACAGTTGGAATAATGGACACATAAGATTTGACATATCCGAGTCATTCGGATATTTAATTCTCTTCAATAAGTTTACGAGATGACACTTAAGAATAGCTTATTAATTGCAATTCTTTTCCTAAGGCATTTCATGCGAATAGTTGAGTGAAAGATGAACTGAAGTATGCAACGTTTATTAAAATGTTCCAGAAATTTAAACAATATCGGCAGTATCGATTGGTAAATCTGTTCGCACTCAGCTGCCAAAATTGTTTAACAAAAGATATTTTGTTTTCCCGTCGTACTGAACGAGTGATATTTTTAGAAAAAATTAGCGGAATATATTAGGTTGGGGAAAAAGTTATCCATTATTTTTTCGGTAGACGTTTGTAGTGATCGCTATCTCGTAAGGTATCTATCAAACAATTTCAAATTTATGCTCATTGGAAAGGTGACATTTGACACTAAAATATTCTCTTGCGGTTTTTTGTTTGATTAATTCAGTTATGAGTACAAGGTTTTAAAAATAGAAGACAACAAACAGAAAATTCGATACATTTTAGTTTTTCTTTTACAATGGCGAAAATGCTAACCAGGTGGCTAAAATTGTGAAAGGTGTTAATCGTCCTATATATGACTGTAACAACGCACAATTTTTGTTTTGTCGATTCCGTTTGGGTATTTGGATGTTAAAGATGCACCTCGCATGGATACAACATCGTCGAGAATGTCTATAAAATATCAAAAATTATCAAACTTGACAGCATGTCATCAGTCGTAGCTTCGCACATGACCTAAAAATCTACATGAAAACTGTTTTAAACCTTTTTACAAAGCGAATCCGAAAGAAGCTACAAAAAGTTTACGTAAAAATAATGGATTTCTTTTTCCCCAACCTAATATCTTCAACGTATTTCATTTCTGAAAAATATAAAAATACTTTTGAATTAGGATAATGTCTTATTTTTACAAAGAGCCCGTTTAGGATGAAAACTAATCTTGCCATTTTATTTAGCGACACCTGTGCATTTGAAATTATATATTAGAATTTAACAACATTATTAAATGCTAAAATCAAGAAACTTAAATTTTCAAAATAAGAGAGATAATTATTGTTCGGTAAACTTAACTTGGAACAAGAAAATAAAACTTTTTATACCAAGAAACCAAACAACTTTATTATTTTTACGCTAATAAAATATTTATATAAAATTAAATATTAATCCCATCTAAGAAAAATTTCAGCTGTAATCACGTTCCTAAACATAATAGAAACAAGTTTGCACCCAAGTCAAAGTCTAACGTCTACTTTCCAAACATAATTGCACCACTAAGTCAACAAACTATTCCAGGAACAGAAGTACCGGAATTGAGGAAATGATATCCACACAACTCTTTCATTTCTACATTCTCAGAAACACAGATTCTAATTATTAAATAAAGTAACCATTCCAATCCCCCAGGTAGTAATTCCTTTCAATAAAGAATAATTCCAATAATCTAATTCGAATTTAGAACATGTTTATGCTTCCATTCATGTTTATAATATTTTCTAAAATTTTGCTTTATATTTCTTCATATATAAGTATATATAATCATGAATTTAATAAATTTGCTGGATTATAATAAGCTTTATCACTTTTGTATACAAGGGCAGATTGGTTCGGAATCTATAATTTAAAATTGATTCCAAATCACTATAAACATTCATGTTTGTGGTAGGAGTAGAAGCCAAGAACTATTGAAGTGCCAGACAGCTAACTGTTTAGCAGCCAATTCGACCTTTGTTGTTAAGATGAATACTTGAGGGATTAGTTTATTAAAATCACTAAAATTAAAAAATAATTTTTAATATTTTAAAAACTTTAAAAAATGCTAAATAAAAACATTATTAAAATTCTATTGTGCAACATAATATAGGTATGATAAAATAATATGCGTTTAGAAATATAAAATAGTAAAATTTGATTGATACTATATTTTTGTACTTAAAGTTGTGCTCTTTCAAGCAGAAAATTGAAAAACGTAATACCATTGATGAAGAACAGAAAGATGAATTTCTAACACATGTTAATCTACGATCCACGATTTAAGATAAGATTAATTAGACAAATGCAAGTAATATTTTACAGCAGTAAAGAAATTCCTACTTTAAAACCTTTTTTTTTTTTCATATAAAAACGTTATAAATGAAAAAAGTAATTTGATGTTATAAATATATAAACACATTTTACTCGTATACTTTTTAGAAAAGCGTGAGGAATGTAAGCTTTTTGCAGCAGTCTGTAGTTATACTGTGTTCCACCATGCCACTTTGATAAATATCTTATAGATCCATATGGCCAATATTATACATCATATATATCTGCAATGAATGCATCTTCTTCCTTTATAAGAAATAAATTATAATACCACAGTAAAAGTTTAAAATATTTGAATCCCAAGTCATCAATATAGGTATTACTGAAAATTACAAATTATACAATTTACTTCATAAATATAACGTGAAGAGATTTTGACAAACAGATTAGCGTTAGGAACAGAAATTGTGTATTGAAATTCAAAAACTGTATTAAAAATTGCAAAAATCCAAGCGGAAGTGTTTGAAAAAGCAAGCAAAATTCCCACACAATGGTAGAAAACCATCGCAGCTGGACGACAGGAATTTATCATAAAAAGTCGACCCGTCCATTGTTATAGTTTCCTCATACATAGAACTAGTATTATCCTACGTAAGCAAAAACAAGTTGTAATCTATCATCAATTCCGATATCAACATATATATTCTCGCATTAACTTGTCCATTGTAATACGTGAACTGATCAAAAGTTCAAATTGGAAAATATCGACAATTGGGTTTGTATTTTTCATTTGTTTTGTTTTTTGAAATTATTTTCGTAAAGCAATCGATGAAAGGAAAGAAACTCTTCAAACAATCAAACGCATATTCAAGTATCGTCTACTTTTTTTCTGGTTTTATTATTCCAATTTTCTCTTCCTAAATCAAATGTTAATTTTTTTTAATAAATAAGGGGACACATATAAAAATATTTCCCACAAAAAATATAAATTAAGAATGCCCAGCATAAATAAAGAAAATTTTTTATAATATTTTGTGTGTTGACT